>CM076415.1:22716642-22880611 GCA_038363315.1 Mugilogobius chulae
CTTGGCCTTACCTGTTTTCGAAGAGGAGCTCACAGCAAGGATGGACCATTCAGTTAAACTGTCAGGAAGAACAACGTCTATAGGTTTCACGGCGTCTCTGTAAAGCAGTCATGTAATACAATGAATTTAGTTCAATTTAGTTCTCAGTAGTTCTTAAAAGGATTGGGCCTCATAACACATTCTTACATATAAAAATGACAGTGAATATGAAAAAACTGATCTGTTGTGATAAAAAGCAGAGATAATGTTCCCTTTGAAAGCCACAACCTATTCTTCATGCGACAGGCTACACTGGCCCAAAGGTCCTCACCTTTTCAGTACCAGAACTTATACAATACATGCGTTTTGATGCCACTACCAAAACGTTTCTCTTTTTCTTCATTTCTGCATTCTTTTAAAAAGTTAACTGACAAACAAAAACTGTAGTCACGGTATATATGTTAAACTATATTTTAAAACAAATGTGCCACTTAAGACAAAGTGCTCCACTTGCTCCACTCACAGCTCTCAAAAGTAAAGCCCATTTGTGATTCAATCTGTAATTTTGTTTATCGATTCCGAGCAATATTAATTTTCAAATGGGTTTCGCATTTTTGGCACTTTGCAGTGTAGCCAGATGTACAATAATTATTGTATTTGTGCGATAATTTCACTTCCTGTACAAGTCACACCAGGTATTTTCATCGTCTTGACTAACTTGAGTTCACCTAAATGACAAAAAAACTGATTCAGAATCAGTAAGCAATTAACACAGCATGTACTTTAGTGATACTAACAGTTCCTTACGGCTGCGTCTGTCCCATTGTAGTGAGGCCAAACATAAATACACAACCATGCAGAGTGAGCAATAATTGTACTTTATATACTTTATAGTAAGCTATGATTGACTTCTACAAATATTCATTTAAATCAAATTGATTTGGGCTGTGAAGAGTTGTTGTATTATTGAGTGGAACCAATTGAAAAATGTATTTCAGGAATGATTTACAGTAGCAATGTCAAAGTCTGTAGCTCATACAAATTGTATATGATATTTTTTTTAGTAAAATACAACAATTCTGAGGTTCATGTCAGAGCGGTGCAAAGGCGTGGGAAGTAAGGGTGCTGTGGCTGCAGGCGGCCCTCCACTCAGGGTTTAGATGAACATTGTTCCAAATTCATGTTCATTGCAGTTCCACAAACTATATCTTTCACCAAAAAGCAGAAAACAGGGTTATAAAAAAACCCAATTTTCTCCACTTTTTGTCTCACCTAATTCTGATGAAGACAAAGGTGTTTTAATACCTTTAAAAATGAATAGATTAATGTAGAGTAACCTGTTTAGATAAAAGTAGACACATACAGGTCTCATTTTATGTCATCATTCCAGCTGCGCAGTTTTTTGTGGGGCTGTGAATTTTGTGTAATATTAGGGAAAAGCCCTGGCAGGTTAGTGGTGCAAAGTGAGAAAAGAGCTGGCAGGAAAAAATTAACTAATGCCTCTTCAGTGTTGGTGCTGACTTACCCTTCCTGGTTGCCAATGTTAGACAGCACCTCATCTCTCCAGAGCCATGTATCTTCAAATTTGCTGCGTGGACGATCAATAGAATTATAATCAACCTCATCAGTAGAATCATTGTCTTCTCCCAGTGCCCCCAGATCATTGTTGTCATCAGAATCTGTCAAAAGTTACTGACCTGGTTAGAACTTTTTCTTTTTACTGAGTGAAAATGGAAGATGTTTTTTGTTGTGATTGTTGCAATGTTTCCAGCAAAAATCTTACTTGATATGTCTGAGGAGCGACCACTTTTTATGCTTCGTCCCAAATCTTCATCATCTGGTGTTTGAGTAAAGACTATTTTTTTGTAGATGTTGCAGCATTTGAGGAAAGCCCTGATACACTCTGGTCCCTCTGTGATGTACAGCGAGCGCTGCTCACAGGAGTACGGCATCAGAACCCCCTCAGACCGTCTCGGCAGCAGCGCTGCAGGGTTTTCTCCTGGAAATTTCCCACTGCCAGACATAAAACTCAATCTTAACTAAGGCTGTGCAATTAATCAAATTTCAACTCTAATTATTGCTGTAATCGAGTAATCGAGATTCTTAACTGTAACTTAAGTGTCTTCGTTAGCGGTCATATATTTTATTGAGTGGGAAAGTAAGTCTCAGACAAATTGTTTAGAATATATGTACAATTCATTTACAACAGTCTATTTTTTAAGAGATATATTACCTATTTCATTTTATAATTTCACTCTTTGCATTTAAAGTGAAGCTAAACATGCAGTCAGAGACTTACTCTGTCCACAACTGCACCTCAAACAGACTCGTAAATGCGGGAGATGTCTGGAGTCCTTTAAGAGACACCCAGTGGGTGTGAACAAACATTGACAGCACCAAATATGGACAGTGAGCTTATGAGTGATGTGAGTTTTGTGTGAGCGATCGTGATGTGTGGAGAAGTTCACAGCTCTGAGGCTGTGCTTACTTTCATGGCAAGATTTTTTTATTGACTTTGCAGACATACTGTATGTATGAAACCTTTGGTTTAGCCTACATAAGCACATGAGCTTATGATGCGAGTAATGTCTAAAATTAAAAATGAGAAAAATAAAACACAGAGATGAAATTCAAATCTGCGCACCTTTGAACCTTGCACCACTCGCTTACTAAGCTGAGTCAAATGACTGCTAATATAACTAATATAACAGCGGGTGAGTACTTTCACACTCTCCAGAGCAGCGGTTTCAGATGGAGTTTATATATCTCACTTGGGCGGCTTGGCTGTGGCACTAACAGCATTTGACCATCGTGGCAGCAAACTCCCTGTTTTTGCACACATAACTGCAAATAGACGAGTTTGGACAAAACTGTCCAAAAAAGGCCAAGAAACAGTAGATAATTTAATTTTGATTCTATATACATAGTTTGACAGTGAAAAAAGTTGATTCTGCGTTTAGTTTATCTTTAAGTGTCGCTAATGCTGTACACTCCCAATAATATTAATAATCATGATTATTATGTTCATAATTGAGCAGACCTAGTCTTAACAAGCTTTTGAATTCAAATCACAACATTAAAAAAGCTCATCTCACACAGCTGTGTTTGTTGCGCCATCTGAACAGCAGAGCGCCTCCTCCTGGCAGTGTTTGGACACTTCAGGTCTGTGAGTGAAAGTTTACAGTATTAATGCACAAATTACATCTGAATGTAACTCAGATTTTTCCTTATTGTTTGGATACCTTGCCTAGTGCTTGTAGATGACCCTTTCAACATTGCAAAAAGCAGCCCAGCATCTCTGAACACTCCCATTGCGTTCTCTCCACTTCCTTGGGTGCATCCAAAGTCTCTGCTGTCTATCTCATTCAAAATCTGAGTTCACAACAAGAAATGGAGAGAAAAGTCGACCAACAGTATCAGAAACCATGGTATTTTATATTTGTCATTTATTATTTTAATTTAATTTTCCTGTGCATGTATTACTCTGAATACATTTTACACATTTATCATCTGAGAAGCCAGAGAATCATGCTAGGAAGAAAACAATGAATATACAAACCAAAGATTGTACACCTTAAAATGCTCAGAAATCAATCTTTCGCTAAATGAAAGAATTTCTCAAATTCATTTTGCTGTGCAGAGTTTGTTACAAAGAGCCTGAAGCTGTTCTAAAGCACAATGTCAGTGTGAATTCTACTGATGTTTGTGACATATGTGTGATACTTTAAAAAGTCATTATTTTTAAACATCGAAAAAAATGACAATGACTTAATGTAAAAGAAGTTTATAAAAGACAAACTCACGTGTCTTTGAGTGAAGCGATTCTTTCGGAGCAGGTACACAGCCTGGTCCACTGCCACCAGACTGACCTTTGCAGACGGTTCACCTCTGATCTCCAGGTTTAAAGTTTCACCAGGCAGAAACGGTGGCTCCAGTCCGACAATACTTGGCTGTAGTTTTGATCATACATATACATACACATCAGGGACGGCTGGTATCAATGAGCTAGGTGGGCTAAGTCCCTTTTGTCATTTCAGGGGGAAAAAAAAGTGGCTATAACTTAATTTTTATTCAATACAACATATCATCTGCTGTTAAAGTTTCATATTTGAATTATGTCTGTTTTGCTGAAAAAAAAAAGCTAGTTTTCTCCAGCCTGCAGGAGCTCAGCACAACTATGGCAGGATGATCTACACAAAGTTTTTGTGCAGATGTGCGTTTTGATGGGGGCCAACTTCACATCACAAATACGCGCAGACAGAGCAGGAGACTGACATGAGACAAAAGAGAGACAGTGGAGACGCGGTGTCCGGGAAATTACCCCTACTTTTAATTCGTCTGCTCCATGATTTGTGTAGTGTTGTTGTTGTTGTTGTTAGCTGTGGAGAACAGCTAACACGCTAGCAATAGGTCCAGTGACCAAGCCCCAGTGATCAAAGATGTGTTAATGGTTTTTGCTCACTGGTGTTTGTTGGCATCGTGGTCGTTAGCTTTGGAACATGCACAGTTGTGCTTCTCCAGAATTCTTTGCGCGAGGAACAGAATGTTCTGACCATTCTGACCAATAAGAGCGAGCAGCGGTAGTTGAATCTAAAGCTTAAAAAGCTGTTTTATACAAAACTAAAACCTTTTGAACCGGAAAAACGTTTATGATGTGAAAATAGGTAATCCAACTGTTTTTAAAGCTGTCGCTGCTGTTTCTACTAAACATGAGCAGTTTTCTGTTTGTATTGTGCTCTAGTTAAAAAATGCTTTCTAGCCTGTGGAGGGATTTTCCCGCTGCAGCACTAGTGGAGCGGGCACTGGGGCTGATTTACAGCAGCTACAAGCAGCAATGTCCAATCCAGAAAATATAATAGATCCATGCCAGTGATCATTTTGTAAATATTCAACAAAATCAATTTAAAAACATTGACATGTTATCAGTCAGGGTGTTTACATGGAGGCCAGGAAAACTGGATAACTAGCCTAGTCCGATTTAAACCAGTTTTCCAAAGCGCATGTAAACCCGGGCAGACCTGTTGAGGAGCCGTAAACCGGTTTTCTGAAAACCAATTGGCGCACGTGGTCCTGACCGATTGTAGTCTGATTTCAGACTCATGTAAACAGACAATCGGACTGCAGCTGGACAAATGCAACTGAGCATGCTCACAACCCCTGTTCACAGCACATTCCAACCATAAATTAGGAATTTTAGAACTATAAAGTGCCTTGCACAGTGGCTCACACTATCTCACATTTAACTCCATGTTTAACACTGTTCTACATGGTTAAAACAGTCCTACATGTCCCAGAAAAAACTGTGTCATTAAAACAAGCAGTAGTAAAAACAGTTAGTAAAAATAAACAAAATTAACAATGTTAAAGTAGTACAAAAAATTACGGCCTCAATCATGCAGCAGTGAACCTGACACAGCAGGACTAGTCTCTCCAGGGTAATCGGTTTACTCTTGTGCATGTAAACAGGAGCAAAACTGGTCCAACCGGTTTGAGGGGAAAACCAAATAGAGTCCGGTTTTCTAGCCTAGTCTGATTTCCCTGATCATGTGACCGCACCGCAGTCTTTGACAAATACATATTCAGTAACTGCAAGATTGTGATAAATTCCCCATACAATCATATTTAGTAACAAAACCTAAAATCCAAAATTAAAATTACATTTAGTACTTAATACATATTTGGATAGAAACATACTTACTGGTTTGATACAAGTGCTGGACACTTCCACTTTTACTGAGTCAGACACCACCTCTGAGCCAAGGAGGTAAAATACCACAAAACGGAAAGTGGGAATCATCTCTGGTGTGATTGTGACTGGGACGCCGGTGACCTCTTGTCCAGCCACTCTAAAACGCCTTCCTTCCAAAATTTTCCCTTTAGTGACGATCTGTAAATGGCAGAATAACACGCACAATCAAGTGCCTATATTAGGCTAAATGTTTAATTCTATTAAATGGTTTCAAGTTAACAGCAATTTTAGCCTTAATTGTAAAAATCGACAACAACAATACCATATCAAAAAATGCCTTTAAGTTAATGCCCTTTTTGGAAAAAAATCAGGACTGACTCAGATGATTTCAGTGAAGATGTCGACCACTATTTTTGCCCTCGGCGCTGGCGCTGACGAGGTTTTTCTTCTGTTGGCCACTAGCAGTGCACACAAGTCCTATTGGTGTAGCTCAGGTCTGATTGAGAAACACTTCCCAACAGCACAAAACATGTCATTGAGTTAGCAGCTGGCCAGGAGAGCTCTGATTTTCTGTGTAAATTAGGGCTTAACATTGTTAAAAGTTAAGCCCTAAGTTTAAGTTTTTATTGAAATGGTTTTATTGATTGTGATAAGCTTCTCTGGCACAGGAATTTTTCTTTGAGGTTATTAAAGTGTTTTCTTATATTATTTGATCACATCATTCAACATAATAAATGAGCAGCAATAAGATTACAGGGATAAAAGTTATCAACTAGGGCTGTCAAGCGATTAAACACTTTTTAAGTTAACTCCCGATTAATCGCATTTAATTAAATGTTTTTATTTTGTAAAAGTATTTTTCATTCTAAATACATATTTAGCTTATGATGTCTTTAATTGTAGAAAGTATTAAGACGGTGTAATCCCTCATTTGTCCAGGAGTGATCCATAGTAGAAAGTCTTCAAAGTTGTCATCTGGACAATGTTTCCGAAGATCAAGACATTTTGACTCTCATTCGAAAGTTACTGAGACTCAGTTCACTTCCATAAGATTGAAAATGACTTTCAGATGAGAGTTGAAACGACTTGATCTTCGGAAACACCAGATGATAACGTCCAGATGATAACTTTCTACTATGTAGAATGTATTACTCTTTTGAAGTGTAAAATAATGTTTTGGCTTTCCATAACATTTTGCCAAATCGTGGTATTGACATGTCTCACTCATTGTAAGCATTTGACAATAAAGCTTTCTGCAGATGCAGGCTTTTATTGTGTAGGGGTCACAGGAACTAGCGGAGCCTTACCGCTAACAAGCCAACAGTAGAACTTCAAGTTTTTGCCGGAGTATTGAAAGACTATTGTGGCTTAGTGTTGGGAGTAACGGAGTTTAAGTATAACGGCATTACAAATGGCGTTATTTTGAAGAGTAACATGTTATCTAATTAATTACTTTCCCCTCAGTGATAACGCTGTTAGTTACTGTCAAGGTAACGCGGCTCGTTATTTCACGATTGTGATCAGAGCCACTGTCGTCTCATCCAGAGGAGTCATGAGAGCAGTTGATGAGTTTGTTTTGGGAAGTAAAAGAAGCTAGAGAGCCGGAGAAGAGTCACTAATTGCCTCCCCTGATCCTTCCCCCAGGGCTCCCCTGCAAAAGAGATTCTGAATCTCAGTGGGACTTCCCTGGTTAAATAAAGGTCAATTAAAAAAAAAAAGATCACATCGCTATGTCACTTGGATACAGGTAAGTTTTGTGCCACTATTTCATTGGCTTTTTGGCCGCGGTTTACCCCTGTTTTGTTGCATGCAGATGTTTATTCTGTTCTAATGTCCGCGTGTGTTTGGTTTTTAAGCTGTTTGGGCTGTTTCTACTGCAAAAGGCAGGTTTGTTTGGACTGTGTTGTTGTTGTTGCGACTGTTCAAAGTGTCTGGAGGAGAAAAGTGTTAATAACGCTGGCTATAGGAGAGCCAAACATACTGTATACATCTATTTTTTATTTCATTTTATTTTTTTGTGTGTAATTTAATAATAATTACTTTGTCTAGTGATAAGTTACTTTCATCACTAAGTAACCCTATTATTTTTTGGAGAAGTAACTGGTAACTATAACTAATTACTTTTTTAAAGTAACTTGCCCAACACTGTTGTGGCTACAGGATATTTTCAACAACTTGCGTGGACAAACATCACATTTCATTCAGACAGGCCGCAACTTTATCGAGACACAGGAAGGTGGGAGCACAAGTCTCAAAGGAACAGCCACCTCATCAGCCGATCGAGCTAATCATGGACGGAGCCGAAGTAAACAAACACACATCCTCGCTTAGACAGTCGTGCGATCGAGTGGAAAAGTTACCAAAGGCTACAAAAGTGAGCAAGCAGAGCCTTAGCGCAATAAAACTGTCAGCCCTAATATGAACGGTTTCTATGTCTTCAGTTCAGACTTGTAGGCGTAGCGCGACGAGAGAGTCAACAAGCAGCCAATAGAAGAAAAAACACTGTGGGGTTAGTTAAATTTGAACATCTTGTGGATTATTACTTGAAGTACAACTTAAAGTCTATATGACAAGATTTTGAATTTGATGTGATAGCTTTACAGTTGCAATTTCTCTGGAAGTTGACAGATAAATGTTTAGTCTAACTTTTTTCTCTCACCAAGTAAGTAATTTCATGAATGTAACTCTTCAGCGCAGACTTGATGCTCAGTTCGATGGATCTTTGTCCTAATGCGACTTGGCGAACACTGCGGATGTACAAGTAGTTGGCATGGTCTCGATTTGCAGGTTGATAAGGCTCCACAATCACATCCATTGTGGCCTGTCTGTCTTCAGGTAGACCCGTCTTGTTAGTAGTTATCTTAAAGAGAACGAAAAAAGTCATCTCAAAAAGAAATGTGAGTGCTAAAATGAATATATCTAAAGGACCATGTCTGAAGCATACATTGATTTTCTGAGAGATAATTTCTTTGGGCATGTTGATAGACACTGGCCCGGTGCTCCACGTTTGTGAGTCGCCCTGCACTTTGATGATCAAAGGGATGTTGTTTGCTGCACTTCCATCATGATAAGTTGTGTCGACCTAAGAAACATGACAGGACACGGGAAAGGTTAAAACCACTTAGTGTATGATTGCATTTACTTCGTTTTTTATTATTATTACTGTATTTTATTGTATTATTATTACTAGTACATTGAGGAATTACAAGTACCCTGGAACACCACACACAATGGCAACCCTGAACACTCAAACAAAGTGGCAACAGCCAAAAACCTCCAATGAGTAGGGAAAGTCCTAAACAGCCCGCTCAAGGAACAAGTCCCAGGCAATTACCAGCTACGTCCTGCCAGTGATCAGATAACTGCTGGGAATAATAAGGTGGCCAAAGGAAGAGATATAAGGCGTTTTCCCACATGAAAGTACCAAGAACTAGTCCCCACATTTCTCCAGTCCCTCTTTAGTCAGAGGAACTACTCTGTCCTCATGTTTGTGTTCACACAGCAGCAGCTTCTGAAAGTGGGTCCAACTAGCTTCAGCGTTAGAATCTGTAAAGTCTGGAACATTTAAATAATTCATTAAGTGGTGTTAGGAAGACAAAAGTCATCTTTTTTTGATTCCACATATAACTATAATATCCAAAACTTAAAAACAACACTGAAATGAACAATAAAACAAAATGATTCACTGTAATTCCTAATAATAGTTTATTAGGCTACTATTTATAAATTAAATAAATACATTTTGGGAGTTAATGCCTTTAAATAATCTTTCTTAAGGATAAGGAAAGTTTATCTAAGTTTGTGTTGTAAATGTGTTTGTGTCACCAAAAGGTTCCTGGTCTGTCTGAATAGTACCTGCCCCAGAGCAGGAGCTAAAAAAGTCCCTAAAGTGTGGCCCCAGTCCATAGTTCCTGCTCTGTGTGAATGCTCCCAAAATCAGGTCAGGAACTAAAAAAGGACTAGGAACTGAAAAAAGTTCCAACAGTGGGAAAAGGCCTATAGACCACAGATGTTAGGACACGAAAGCTCCTCACCATGCATGGAGGGTTCATCCCAAATCAGCACCCTGACGCCTCCTGTACCCAGACTGCGAGGCGAGTTCGGTCCGAGACGAGTCTGAGTTTATTGCGACATGCTTTGTACACGAGCTGCTGTCCACTGTGGTCCGTTATTGTCCAAAGCCACACGGTTTCACGTCGATTACCGCGAGAATGCTTGGTTTTAAGCACTTTCTAAGACGTGCGAGAGTCGTGCGAGTCCCGCCTCGCCTCATACATCTAGGACAAGGCCCCGACAGATGATGTACTCACTGAAAGTCTCAGATTGTCTGATCTCAAGAAATCCTACCAATGGCTTGAAAGGGCTGGGCTGAAGGACAGCACAGAGGCACTCATTCTGGCAGCACAGGAGCAGACCCTGAGCAAGAGCCAAAGAAGCCCAGATCTACCACACCAGACAAGACCCAAGGTGTAGGTTGTGCAAAGAGGCCCCTGAGACGGTTCAGCACATAACTGCAGGTGCAAGATGCTGGTAGGGAAAGCATACATGGAGCGCCACAACCAAGTGGCTGGCATAGTATACAGAAACATCTGTGCAGAGTATGGACTAGAAACCCCAAGGTCAAAGTGGGAAACACCTTGTCCTTTCTCCACCATCATTCCATTATTCTCCACCTCCTTGTGGTAGAGAAAGATGGAGCCAGGATCCTGTGGGACTTCCAGATACAGACAGACAGAATGGTAATGAACCAACCAGACATAGTGGTGGTGGATAAAGAGCAGAGGAAAGACGTGGTGGTGGATGAAGAGAAAGGAGCTTGAGAAACTGGAGAAATACCAAGAGAATAGTTGGAAAAGGCTTGGAAGGTGAAGGCAACAGTGGTGCCTGTGGTGATCAGTGCATTGGGGGCAGTGTCTCCCAAACTGGAGGAGTGGCTACTAGAAACAACAAGCATACTACACTCAACCTCCAACTTCCTGGCCTCTCGTAAAAGAATGGAACAGAAATAGAAACATATATTCACAACTTACTGTAAAATAGAAGGGCACGCCAGGTTTAAAGTACTTGGGCATCTCTTTCAGAGTCAAGATATAAGGTGCTTTCACAATTTTAATGCTTTTTCTGCCTCAACCAGGTCACCACCTGTAGGACAAGACAAAGAGGTGTTAGTGAACCATGATGCAATTTAGTGAGACAAGAAGAGAAAAAATCAGCAATGAAGCATTAAACTCTATTACTTTCAACACTGACAGCTTAAGTTCTTTACTTTTTCATAGTTAACATTTTTTTTTGGAAAACATCAGAAAAAAAAGCAGTGGGAGAGAAGTTAAAATAAACAGTTGGTGATCGATGAAACATACAGCTACATTAATCTGATAATTTATTCATCTGATTTTGGTGTGTGTGAAGAAATACAGTCATACAAAGCAACAGGTCAAATTTTAAATAACTAGTTTGAGACATAAATATAAATTCTTTTTCAGAAGATTTTTTCCCGTCTCATGCTCAACATTCAGAAAGAAAGCAGAGTCCTCTCATTAGATGTAACTAAAATCAGAGCGTGGTCAGATTTCAGATGTGCATGTGAGAACAGACACTTTGTCACATCAGTATATTTGATTTATGGGTTTTTAGCACCAACACAACTCCCAGGCGCTGTCAGTAGGGACGATCGACCACTGACCTAAGGAACGATGCGCCTGTTCAAGTGTCTTTGGGTCGCACCGCGCATTCTCACAAACACGATCCAAACAGTCGGTGAACAAATGCATGCGTGTGATGTAATGCTTTGACGAAAATGACGAAACATTACTACTGCGCTAGTTACTAGTTACTAGTTGTATTTTCCTTCTTGTATATTTATTACAAAATGAATGGAGACTTAAAGGGACTATACTCAATTTTTTGGCAACAAAAAAATTTAAGAACAATTTCCCGCATTGATGTCTTGTTAATTTATCTATTCATTTGGAACTGAGTCTGCAAAGTCCTGTCTATGTCTAATAAAATTCAGTTTGTGTCCATTTTTTTCTGTTTTTATTTTTTGCATTGTGGCTAAATGTTGTTAGCATGGAGACTCACCTCGCTGCTAACAGCTGTGAAAAATCATTAAAACACATCATGATGAACAATTCTGAAGCTCAGAATGCTTTCGCTTAGCGAGCAAATCATGTAGACTGAAGTAAGAAGTTTAAAATTAATTATTACTGTTTGTTTACATTTTAAGGATGCAAAAATCATGCACAGTCCCTTTAAGTCAGCTGGTGTACCAGGCAAGTTTGAACCCGGGTACATAACAGCAGTCCATGCTCGGGCTAAAAACTGTTTTACGTAAGCATCATTTTCGGTTTTCCGCAATATTTTCCTGCACACTGATTCGCTGGTTCTCCTGTAGCCACGAGCCAATCAAACAGCTGCATATGTGACAACTGACGACCGCTGGCAACGCAGATTCAACAAACAAGTCTTCAAAACCTCGCCTCTACGACCTGCTCCACGTTCCTCTGACCCTCGACAACCTCATTCACACCAAACACACAAGAGCCTCCTGTTGGCAGAAGTTTCCAGACCGGTTCAGACAGGCGACCCTCGGCTTGGTGTGAAGCCGAAGGTCATTTCACACTTTCAGCTGTGTCTTTACCTGATGCACTGAGCACTGTCAGCTTGATGTAAACATATCTGTTGACCAGAGAGCAATCTGGTTTTTCACAAGCTTTTCTTATTTCGTCCATTTTAAGATTGAGAGTTCCTGTGCCTCTTTGCTGAAAAAAACAGCACATTTATAATATTAGAAGAGATTTAATAGGACACAACATATTCAACATAAAAGAAAAACTAAAATAGGACTTTTAATGTTTAAGTGTCCTTAAAGAGAAACTAAATGCAGAACACATTTGTAGTTTGGTTTTGCAGTCTGGCCCTAAGACCACAACGTTCCGACAAATCTGGCCATTGGTAAATATAATTGAATATCCCTGATGTACACTGTTCATATACACATGTAGTACTTTTTTCAAAAGCTTAATTCCTTTTTATTCTAAAATAGATACTGTTGTATTGATATTGATTTGAGATCACCCTGCTAACAGACAAGCTACCGTGTTAGCTATCTGCATCTCCACTTGGAGCAAAACATCTTTTAAAAACGACTGAAATGATTCACTGAAGATCATAGTCGACATATGACACACAGTCTGTTGTACTGCTTTAGTTTTTCTGACTCACCATGTCCACTTGCTTCACATTAGGAGCTCTCCAACTCTTTTGACCTTCTCTTAGTCCATAGATCACGTAAGCAGTGGCATTAACAGTTTCATCAAAAAAGTACCTAAAACACAAGCAAACATTATTGACCTGTTGTTATTTTTTACACAATTTGTTATTATCATTAAAAACAAGTTTGTCAAACAAACCTTGCAGTGACTTGCACATTCAGTTCAGTATCTTCCACATCCACGTATTGTTTTGCTGGTGTTACTGTGACTCTGAAGGCAGGCAGCACTGCAAAACAAGTTCAACATAAGATCCAAATTAAAGCTAGGACTAATTCAAATGGTTGGACTAAGCTCTGTCTGTTAAAGTAATAAGTTGTATCCTTGATACTATAATTTCAGATGAATGGCATTGACCTTTGGTGGTTACAGTCTGGGGGATCAGACCCTTTAGAAGGCGCAAGAGTCCACACTGTTCTCTACATAGGGCACTATATGGAGGTCACACCATTTTGTGATGGTGTCCAAATGCACAAAAGGTTAAAAAAACAACAACAACAACAACAAAAAAACTAGTGCATGAATAAATGGATGGTGGTTTCTACTTCACTGTACATAAAATAAGGTCACATTTTAAAAGAAATAGCTCCCACCTACATTTACAAAATATTTTTGTTTTGTTAAGTAGGTGACTGAGGGTAAAAAGAGACCCCCGGCCCTGGTGCAAGGCTCCACATCTAAGCAACTGGGTCTGATGTTTTCCAGTTAAAAAGGACCAGTTCTCACTTCAGAGCGTTATAACTGAATACCTTATAGCTAAACAAAAAGCTAACACCAATAAAGCTAAACAATTATAAACATGATCAAATTTTAAATTACATATTTTTGTTGGATTGAACCTGAAATAAAATAAAAATAAAAATGTACATTTAGTTTGTTTTTGGAGCAGCTAACGTCTCAAACTTATATTTTGTAATATTGGTAATCTTGTAAGTAAAGTGGGAGTCCCTCAGTCAGCTTCACAAGTAGTATTGACCAGTTCAAGTGGTGTTCTAGTGCAATTTTTTCTAGCTACCAGTTGCCTGGAACACACCAATAGGCTCTATGGGGTCTGGGCACAACAACATAAAACACTGCTTCTGAAAATGAATGCTATACCTTTCAAGAAAATGTAAAATAAATTCTGTTTGTCTTATTTTGATACTTTTCAGCTTGATTTGTTATTAAACTTGTCAAGCCTCAACAGAAGAACTGCCAAAATGATGTGTTAATAAACATGTATCTTTATAAAGACACGTTTTCTTTGGTGAAGTTTTTCTATGATTTGTAAAGTTTTAGACTATCTACACTGGGGTTGGAAATGGAACTGATGTGACTCACAGAGACAAAAGAGAATCACTCAGCTGTGTCTGAGTGAAAGAAGTCTGACCCCTGAACAGGACACAATTGGAGACTCTAGAAACTAATTTGAAATCTGAACAATTTTCTACACCTTTCAACGTATTAGTCCATTTTTATTTCATCTCCATCCTTTTATTGGTTGAAGTCAAAGTAAAAACAGCAGATGAACTATAACGCAAAATTAATCAGTAAACTACCACAAAGGTGGATTTCTGTTTCATTCTTTTAGAAATCGCCCAAAACATGAAGATATTTGTCCTGACTCAAGTTTCAGATTTTAGTAATTCTGTCCAGAGTCCAGCAAGAGGAGCCCTGAGCCGCCCTACACACAGTGTGCACAACAGAACGGGTATGTGGTCCTCGTCACAATGGCCCTCATTTATCAAAGTTGCGTACGGCGGAATTTGAGTGTATATGAGGTGTACGACCAAAACGAGGGACTCATCGGGATTTATCAACATTGACGTGAGCGTACTGTGCGCAAAAACCCTGCGCAAACTCGAGAGGTTGTGTAAATGGTACGCCAATTTCAAACAGTCACTAAAATGCACTGGAAAACTACTCTTAGCTGCACAAACTGTTTTGCCCTTACTCTATTCGACATTAAGGAAATATTGCAGAGGAATCATCTTAAATTAGCATAAACTAACCAGTAGAAAATTATTAAATGAACTTTCTTGAGGCTGCGCCTTTTCACATTGTAAAAGTCATTCCAAATTAAACATAAACCAGCAAAACTATGCTTTACATAAACACATATAGGCTACAGGTCACAGCAGAACCAACAGCAGAATCAAAAGTAGACTCACCAAAGCGTGATCGCAAGAAGTCCTGACACGGTCCGGTCCAGTCCGGTTCTGATCCTGCAGCCGAGCTCAGTGCACTAATTCAGGGGAAAGTGAAGTGTCTGTAGAGCAGCAGACTTCGGTCCGGGTCATTCAGACGGGTTTGGTTGATGTGAATGGTTCCGTGCTGTGTGCGCTGGTACCAGGCGTGTGCAGACAATAGCCTACATGATCTCAAAGCCCCGCAGCAGTCTGGGTCCAGACGGGTTTGGTTCCGTACGTGGTTCACACGCGCGTACCTGGTTCCGATGTTGACAAAAGCGGTCAGTCATTGCACTGATCTATTTCGAGAAATGATGAGCGCGAGCGGGCAGTGGACCGGTCCGGACGGGTTTAAGCAGCTGTCCTGTGTAGTCTTCATGTCCCAGCGCTGCCCTGTCCTCGTGCTCGCGGGCCATGGCTCGTCCAGAAAAAGAGCAACGCGCACAGACAGAAGTGCGCACGGAGAAAAGTTCACGGCCCGGTTCGGCAGATCCTGTTCGATGGAGTCCGTCCTCCGCGCGCCTCTTCCTGGATTGACTCCGAACCATCTAAGCCCTCCCCCGTGGTCCCCTCGACTGAGTCCGGTTTGATCCAGGCCACTCCCCGGGCGTGTTCCCCTCATGTGAGCCCGCGGCCTGATCCAGAGCTGCTCCGCTGGCAGCTCCGTGCACTTATAGACCACTTTGGCTTCGCTGTCATTATCTATTTAGCCTGTTATGTCTTAATTTCAAATATCAAATGCAGCTCTTTTTTAGTTTTAAAACATGTATTTTGATTTTATCAGCCCCAATATATTTTTGTGTTTTCAAGTGAGTAAAAACAGTGTTATTTCTTCTTTTCTTATTTATTACATTTTATCTTTGTGCCGTATTCCGTTCATCTCTGCTGAAAACCCTGTGGGTGAGGCCTCCTCAAACATGAACATTTGGGGGCGTTTCATGCAAATGACGCTGATTTTTGTCCGCCGCATTTATCAAGATATGCCTTACACCTAAACTGGGCTTGTACACCCCTCTTCATAAATGCCACGCACCCTCTGGTGTATTTTCAGTGTACACCCAAAATTTACACCATTTTATACGCAACTTTGATAAATGAGGGCCATTGTGAGGACCAAAAGTTGTAAACACACTCAGTTTACGGGGACCTGCCTTCCCTTCCTTATGGGGACAAAAAGCAGGTCAAAGTGTAAAAGAAACGCACATCCAAGTTACTAAAGTTGCGTGCTGGACACAGACGGTAATAAATGATTTTGGGAGCTAATCTTGCTGTGTGGACCTTTTCACTTTTTCAGACAAAAAGCAGGTCCCCATGATGTAAATCCTTTTATTTGAGATCAGCCATGTGTTGTTCAAATAAGGTTAAGGTTAGGATTAGGGTGAGGGTTAGGTTAAGTTTAGGGTTAGGGACGGGTAAGAGTCCGTGAAATGGTTTAAGTCAATGTAATGTCTGCATAAAATACGAAAACGCAACATTCATGTCTGTGTGTAGCCTGGATTTACAAGTTGCTGCTCCACTTGATTTTCAGGACAATTGGGACTTGAACTTCAGAACGACTGATCACCCTGATCTCTGATGGATTTTTGATGACTATAGATGACAGTGTGCTGTTTTAGATCTCACTTTCCTTCAATTTTTACTTGTCATAAGAGCTTTAACTGTAATAATTCCAGTCCAAATAACATACCATACTTTTTGACTTCAAAGGTGGTGTTAAAGTTGTTCTGAGGCGAGTCATCAAACTTTGCTATTATTGTCCACTGTCCTTCACTGTTAAAAAGACATGCATGTTATATAAAAGTTAAACCAACTTTTTTTTTTTTTAAGTAAAAATTAAAGACTTGCGTCACAATTTCAGGAATCGGGCAAGATGTGGCCAAAACCCATTTTTCTGGTTTGGTGTTGATTACCCGGTGAACGACATTACCTCCTGTATTCTGAAAAACACAAAACAAATGTATTTATTTACTTTTTGGTCAAGTGTTATCTCAGTTAACTCTTTCCCTGCCAGTGACGTCTATTTCCATCATAGACCTTTTATTTTATGCGGCGATGTCGGGCTCTCTGGTGCTGACTTTGTCTACATGATGCAGTTTCACAGATTCACCAGCAGAGGTGTGAGCACAAAGACCAAGAGAAAGTCACATGACCAGGAAATACATGTGGTCTTTTGTTGACATTACCCAGCGCAGTCGGCTGTGTTTACGTGATCAGCTGCTTCTGGAGGCTGGCTTTCTTTTCAAACAGATTACAGACAAAACATCTTCGACTAAAAACATTGTTGAGTGAGTTTAGAGCAGATATTTGATCTTTAAAATGAAGAAAAGATGGAGAACAACACATGCAGCTAGTCTTGAAACTTCCGCGTCTGTGAGCGATCCAAAAACAGTCAGAGTAAGTAAAATGACTGTATTTCTTAATGTTTGTAGGGTTAAATATAATCCATGCTCCATGAAAAAGACTGAATCTATAGAATCTGCATCAGAAAGTAAAGCGGCCTTCCCATCTATAACACGGCTAGTGTTGGTTTAAAGGAGAAAAAGACACACGTCCTCATTGTTTTAATCATGTAAACCTCGTATTTCATTGTATTAGAACTTTTTTTTTTTTAAGTTGAACAGACAAAAACAACACTGACATGAAGTTTGATTCAGAAAAAAATACGTTATCGTTGAAGTTTTTCATCAAACTCTGAAATTTCATGAAAAAAAGTAATTTCAAATGCCTTTAACAAGGGAACAGATTAATGCAGAATAACAATTATTTTCTTAATTGAAAGTAGACACTTGTAGGTCTCATTTGATGTACAACATCTGAATTATGTTTAAAATGAGGAAAAAGGCCTGGCAGAGAAGAGGATCAAAGCCAGAATAGGGCTGGTAGTCAAAGAGTTAAATAATAAAAATAATGCACAGAACTTATGCAGCGCTTTTCATGACACCCAAAGAGGCTCCACATTATGACTTGTTCATTTATTCCACACTCGATGATGGTAAGCTTCTAGTGTAGCCACAGCTGCCCTGGGGCAGACTGACAGAAGCGATCCTGTCATTTTGCGCCATCAGCCCCTCCGCCCACCACCAACCATTCAGGCTTTGGCAAGCTGGTCTCGCACATTTTACAAAATTGATGCACTTTTCCAATCTTGAAAACATTGTAGCTAAATTAAAGCAATTTCAAAGAATTCAAGCAGAAACTCTGCTTTACTATTAATTTATTTAGTTAAAAATGTACCAACCTTTACGTCAATACTAATGGGTTTTGAACTGGTGGCTTTGAAGGTTGTAGAGGAGACATACGCACGTATCTGGACTGCAAAGAAAAACAAGTTTAGTTCGTCTTCATATATTTGTCATGATGTAGATTTACAAAATGAAAATTGTGCTTCTTCTCACCGATCTCTCCTGGTTTGTAAATGGGCTTGTCCGTTTGAATAAAGATGTATCCAGAGTGAAAGGACACCAGGATTGCTTTCTTTTCGTTGTACAGAACTTCTACATTGTTGTTTTTCACCGTTTCAAACGTCACCGTCATGAATACATAAATGTTTCTATTGTCTTCACGTATAAGATTCCCTGATGGCAACTGGAGTTTCAAAAGTCAAACCAAATACAAGTTAGGGAAATCACAATTTCTTTGATTCTCCAATTTGTGTCAGTTCTGAGCTGAAGTCAAACTCCGGCCGCAACACTTTTCTATTCATTTTTCAAAACAGCTGGGATATACAAACGTAATCAGAGTTTTGCAGAATATTTGCACACTGGGACTTACAAATGATCAAGTCAGGGCATTCCCACGAGCTGACAGTCGCCATAGAGACGAAAAAAAAAAAGTGGATTCCTGCAGCTAAACCAAACTAGAAGGGAGCCAAGACTTACATTAATTAGGCTGCAGATGTAGTGATTTGTATTTTAATCTGGTTGATAACATAAATTGTCTTAAAACAAGTCAAAATATTTGTTCCAGTTGTGCATTGGCTATTCTATGTTTAATTAGTTCATTAAATAAGTACAGAAAGCTTAATTTGGTTTAATAAAAGCCAAAACTAAAGTTAAACCAATTAGGGCTGCACAATATATCGATATCAAATCGATACCGCGATACTGACAACTGCGATGAGCTAATCGCAAAAGCTGCGATTTTCTTCCTTTTCGTACGCATTAGCCTCCTTTTTATTTTTGTTGGACACAGCACACCACGAAAGTGAACACAGAGCAGCACCACAGCGACTGGCTTTTAAACTGAACAACAGGACTGAACAAAAGTCTATAAACACTGCTTTTATGACTGTTCTAGTGCGTATTCAATAAAATCACTCTAGCACTAGCATTAACCGCTTACCTTGAACCAGGCAAAACATCGATAGTTTCCCAGGCAAATCCAGTCTGTTTTCTTCACAAACATAAAATCCAAGTGAATAAAAACTACATGACTGATATTAGTCCTTAAACACCGCAAATTAGTAGAGCAGTTTATTTTTAATATTTTCCATGGTTAACATTTTACAATTGTTAAAAGATGATATGCTCAACAGAAAAAAAAAACATATTTATACACATAATAAATATTGAATCAAAATCGCAATATCAAAGAGAAAAATCGCAATTAGATTTTTTGTCAATATCGTGCAGCCCTAAAACCAATGTTAAACCAAAATGATTTTCAGGTGTTTATCGCAGTGACATGAGAGAATTAGATTATATCATGTACAAAAGCTTCAGTGTAGTTGAAGCTCGACATGTTTTCACTATTAAGAGAAAAGATTCCTCCAAACAATAGTAAAGGTTGTAAGAGGTGCTTATTGGTAAAGTACCGTAGATGTATAAACGTACAGAAAAAACCAAGACACTCTCTTCTAAATTAAAATGTCTTAATTAATTATGACGTGTCAAAATAGAGCCCCAATGTGTTTCAGCCTACTGGCCTTCATCAGGGAGACTAAAGTTTTCACAAAAAGATCAGATTGTTTAAATGGTCAGTATGAGTATCAGGTGTGCAGAAATGGCAGATTCAGAACCAAATTTATCCTTCGAAATTTGTGAAAAGCAAAGTCGGGCCACAAAATAGTCGCCAGTGTTTAATTTGAGATGTTTTTAAGTCGTACTATTAAAGTACAGCATAATTTAATGCCACAGATGAACTATAAAATAGCCCACTCCAAAGTTAGGGAAAATGTTTCTGGAGGCTGAATCTTACATTATCTCTTTATTGTGAGAAATATTATTCAGTCTACAATTATTTTTGTCTGTCGCTTTGTGTATTGTTATGAATTATAATAAAAAAACTCAATTTAACCACTGCTTTGGTTTGACTGTTAAAGGTTAAGATTGGAGGGCCCCCGAAGCTGATTTTTGCTTAGACCCCCAAAAAGTTAGATCCGGCTCTGGCTTCACTGCAGTAATGGCAGCCGCAGCAAATTTAGTCATGTGGGTGCAGGCTAGTTGGTTATTCTGTTTAGATTTTACGTGTAATACTGTAATATGTTCTGTTGCAAAATATTGCACTTTTTATATTGTTATAGTGACAGAACTACACAAGGCAAGATAAATCATCTGAATTAAAGATAAAGTATTTTGATATAATAAACAGCTCTTACCCGGACAGATGCCAGAGTGTGGTAGTTATTTGCCTCAGTGAGGGTCGTGTACTGCTCAATCAGACTGTCATCTGTGTCGTAGTCCGTAAACCTAATGGTCACCTTGATGGTCATTCCACTAACATTCATGGCCTGAAGGAAGACATTCTCCTCACTGTCGACTCGCATCACATTTGGAGACACAATCAAAAACCTATAAACAACAAGTTTAGTTGCAAGAATAGAACAAAGTCTTTTCAACTGACAGTTAAAAGCTTGTCTCAAGTAAAGGTTCAGAGTCTAGATATAAAGTCTTATGGTGCGTTCAGACCGGACAGTGTTATTGCTGACGCGTCTTCATGCCTCTGAAGACGCGGTGTAATGCGATGTGGAAACTCAAACCTGCAGCGATCACAACTTCAGACGCGTTGGAAGTCTGCATCAGCCAATCATAGACTAACTACACTCCTGTGACACGTGACATGCTGTTTTCCTCTCACATCAAGGGGAAAGAAGAACTGTTTACTGAAGACTTTTAATAACTTTGGTAACGAAAGGTCGCTTGTTTGGGGACTTTTTTCAAAGGTTGTTCGTTGCTCTGAAAAAGCAAAACAAACAACATAGAACATGATCTGGACTGACAATGCGCTCACATGGATCTGTTAAAAATGCTCGTTGCTGTGTTTAAACCACTGTGGTATGGCGAGACACTGGAGGAGAACAGAGACAGCAAAAGGACACTGCCAGGAGGATGAGAAAGTTCTGCGATCAGGTAAGTTACGTTTCATAAACGCAGCAACCCTCTCTCCCTCCTTCTATCTCTCAATGTGGTCTTTCTACAAAACAAGTCCTTTTGCAAACAGGCGGAAACGCAAAGAAGCGCGTCGGGGCGTAAAAAGTGTCATCGCCCCCCAACGCCATGGGTCGTTTTGGGCGCCTGATGGGGTGTCAGCTTTAAAAATATTCTGCATCAAAATACGCTTTAACGCGCAAATTTAGATGCTTCAACGTTGTCCGGTCTGAACGCAGCATTATACATTAAACAAAAAATATAAATGCAACACTTACAATAATGTGCAAGTATGAATGAGGATGAATGAGGGACTATGCCGTCAAGTATGATTATTGAACAAATTAATTACAACAATTGCATGATTACTAAACATCAGACTGCTAGACTTTTATACACATTGTCAGTGCCAAAATCTGAAGTAAATTAACCCTAACTTTTATAATATACAAAAAACAATAAAAACTTACTGTCTGCTGCAGCTGCAAAGAAGAGGAAGAGTAAAAAGCAACAAGCTGGTTAAGATCCAGTGGGACATCTTGACCACCTCAACCCCAAACTGAGCAGAAAGCCGTTGTTCTGGGGTTTATACATGTCTCTGCCCTCTAACCATGAACTTTACTCGATTGAGAAAGGCTATTTATTGGCAGTAGCATAATGTGTTTATTTAGTGCTGCTGGATAAACCTTTGGTCTCAACACAAACAGATTTTTAAGGGAAATTCCAACCTTAAAGGCTTTTTCTACTAAAATATTTTATAGTGAACCAAGGGGCTGTTTATTGTCAATGTTTGTTAGTTGATTTTTCTGGAATCATGAGGATTTGAGAGTACATCATGAGTTTACTCTTAAGGCGAGACACTGCACTTCTGCTAACGTTTACTCACATATATCTAAGGAAAAAACGTATTTGAATGTTTGCATTATGTCATGTTTTTATATAAAAATAAAGCATTTGAAGTGTAAAAACAAGCACCTAACGGGGTCAGCCAAAACCGAAAAATGAGACGAGCCAAGTTTAAATGTATTGATTAATTTGTTGTTTGAGCTAGTTTTATCCAGTCTTGTTCTGGTTCAGTAGACAAATGCTTTCTGTATTTGATTTTTCCACAAAAGTAATTATTTTATAATGTGTATTTTTGTATAGCCCAAAAAAAAATCACAACAGTAGTCTCTCAAGATTGTCAATTTAGCAAACAGCAATGGTAGAAAATAAAACAAACATATATTGGTCAAAAAGTAGTACAGAAAATAAGAAACAGCGATTGGTTGTTAAAGCTTTAGAGTATCTGATTTTCACACTGCAAACATGATTTAGGGTTTAAATCTGTCTATTTCTTCTCATAAGTGGACACTTGGTTATTATCAAATTATATTTATTTTCGTTTGCAATTACAGTTTATAAACCTCTTTTTTAAACGACAAAGTGAAGAGGACCACCCTGGTTCGGCCAATCAGAACGCTGCATTCAGCTCCTAATGTGACCGGTTGGGTTTTTGCCTCTCTGCGTTGTGTTGTGTCCTGAGCGGGAGTTGAACCCGGGTCTCCCGCGGGGCAGTCGACCGACAAACTCATTGAGCTAAAGGGACCGCTCCCCTTAGCTCAGTTTGTTTGTGGCTTCTTATACCTGAGGGGAGTGAGTTTATCCCATACCACCACACACTTCTCCATACTGGTCCCTCGTGTGGGCCTACACCGGTTACACTAATAAGAGCTAAATTTTCTCATTACTTGATTCAGACACTTCTCAGTGGTCTCATTTTTTCCAAGTGTTGCATTTATCATTTACATTTTAGTCGAAAATACAAAGTTTACTCATTTACAACTGAAAAAGTTACTTACCCCACCTTTAATAAGATACAGAGAAAATTCTACGTCCTTCTACAGCCTTTACACCAAATTCCCCCAAGTCCAGCTATGAACGGTTATTTACATAAAAATAAATAATGCATTAAGGAAGCTACTTCCTTATATGGCAAATATGGGTCAGCGCAGGACTTTTCTAAAGGCTGTGGAAGAAGCCGGACAAAGAGGAAATGAGGAGGAAATACAATAGCACGTCTCCTGACTATTGCTGATTCAAAACTTCAGCGTTTTTTTTTTCAAATGTCCTATCCAGTTCATTATTTAAAGTGTTATAATTAAACAAAATTGTCTCAGTTGCTGTTTATTCTACATACCTGGCATCCAGTCACTGTGTTGTCATGGTCCGCCCACGTTTCTTCTTTGTGTGTCGTAACTTCCTTTTCCCTTTTGCAAACCCTGATGGAAATCCTGTGTTTTAAATGCATTTTAATCATTGTTTCACCTTTATTTTGGTGGTTGAACAAGCTATACTTGTATTTAAGTCAGGATTAAGCCTTTGCGTCTAGAAAAATACTGACATGTCATTGTCTCTTCTTTGTAGTTTGGGCGAACTGTTAACAGCACACGTTGACTGTTCACTTTTAATGTAATCCAGATTAAGCGTTCGGCTGTGTCCTGTGGTTCACTCCTGCACCAACAATCATAAACCAAAAAACACAACGCAGAAAGAAACACACCGGTCAAACACACATGAACACAGTCAAAACAAACATATTTAAGTCACAGATGGATTGAAATAACGTTGGGCTTTAGCTGTTTATATCACATTTTAAGTTTTCTTGATGTTGATGTTTCTTGATGTTTTCTTGAGGGTTAGGGTAAAAAAAAAGCTTTGAATTTTGACTATTAGGTCCCGATGGAAAAAAAAACGATGGGAGCTAGTTTTGGTTCTGCAGGCCAGTGACAGTCACATGTTGGCTCGGCGAACATCCCTATTATTGTTCCAGATCATCCCCTGTCCTTAGACCCTCCTTCTTTGCAAGGAAAAACTGAAAAAATGCTGGTTTGTCATGTATCTCCCGGCCCTCTGAAAAATAAAATTGAATAACCCTTCACCAGTTCTAAAGGTTTTACAAAGGAGATTTTGGATACCTTGTTAGTTATTGAGTAAACTAGAAAGTGACTAAGAATTAGCAGAACTCTGATACACTTTCAGATTTAAAATTTAAGACAGGCTTCAGATATGATCATTCTGTAAAACTCTTTAAAGTCAGTCCAGGATTGTACCTTCACAGATATTTGTGCAGGCTTAAATTGTGTTAGAAACTCTGGGCTTATAGAATGTGGTGATTCTTCACTGATTGCAACTCAACTAAAGATTTACCACTGGAACTTTCACAACAAACTAAGTTATAACCTGGCACCAAACAATCCATTTTGACCAGATACTTGCACATTTAGAAAACACAAAAACATCACAGCTTTTCTAATGTCTTCCTTTATTTGCTTATATGTTGAGTGTGTTGTGGTTTATTTCTTTGCTCTGCAGCCTGTGTCGTGGAGATAATTCGCTGCTGTAGTTAAAGATTTGCATTTGGCATTGAAAGCAGCGGTTTTGCATTCGGCTTCTGTCGGCCATCGTTCCACCCAAGTGTCTGCGCCCAGAACATACGTGAATCTGAAACAAGAAAAGCAATGGTTGGAGATGTTCTTAGAGAAACTTCAATAAGCAGGGGTGCTGACACTTTTCCAGCTCGCGATCTATCTTTTAGTTGACGCAAGGCTCAAAGATCTATCAATGGTTTGTTTTGTTTTTTCGCACCATTTCATTTTTTTTTTTTTTATTAATTAAACATCAGCTGTAAAATGCAAGAGCTTATATATTTGTACTTCAATACCTTCATTTTAACCTATAAAATAATCTGGAAGAAAAAAACACCAATGTAGCTATTTATTCTAAAAAATCTAAATCTAGTTATGTCCACAATGAAATAAGATCTTAGACTGATCTGAGACTGATGGCGCTCCCCAGAGGGCGACGTTGCGGAGCTCTCGGGGCCAAGTTGCTTATTTTTCTCATATTTCTTACTTTTATCTGTCGTGTTGAAGCAACAGTGAGACTTGTTGGACAATATGATCGGGCGACTCTACTTAAGCTAAGGGAATTAAGCCACCTTGGTCATTTTGAGTCAAACATACTGAGTTTATGCCCAGAGCTAGCACGCAACACAGCAACTAGCCCTCCAGAGCGGAAGCAGAAGAGAGCTTACTCTCAAAAGCTTGATAACCTATACTTGAACAATGACACACGGAGCATGTGGAAGGGGATCCAGGCAGTCACAAACTATAAAAAAATCACAACATCTACAGACTCTAAAGATGTCACTTTGCCAGACAGCCTAAATACTTTTTATGCCCGATTTGATAGAATGAACACAGACACTCCTTCTAAGGCTTCCTCTAACCCAAAGGACTCTGTTTTTCAGGTGACACACTCGGAGGCCCAGAAGGCTCTGAAGCAGGTGAACCCTCACAAGGCTGTAGGTCCAGACGGCGTTTCCCCAGGAGCTTTGAAGACACGTGGGGAACAACTGGCTGGAGTTTACACTGACATTTTTAACTGGTCTCTCATGGAAGCAGTGGTCTCACGCATTTTTAAGTCATCTGTTATTGTCCCGGTGCCTAAAAAAACGTCTATTTTCACGTTGAACGACTTACTCCAGTAGCTTTTGTCAAGTTTTGTGTGGAAACGCGCTACGCTTCGACGCAGTCATTAACACATTTATTCTGCGGAAGTGTTTGTTCATCAGCCGTTTTTGCCTGACACAAAGTCTAGCTTAGAGCATATGGGGTGTAGAAGATGTTTTTGGACTCCAAAATGTGCCAAGAGTGTTTGATTTTGTGTTATGTGCTGTGAATCACATCACAGACTTCTGCCCCTCCCATCATTGCTATTATGTGCAGCACTTTGGAAAATATTTTGTTTATAAAATGTGCTATACAAATAAAGTTGGATTGGATTGGATCACTGTGTGCACATTTGCTTGCTGCAGCTGTATGGGTCTCTCTCTCTCTCTGTTTCTTACCCCTCTCTGTCTCTCTCTTTTTCTCTCTCTCTGTTTCTTCTCCCTCTCTGTCTCTGTGCCTCTGTGTGTTTGTGTCTCTACATAGCATGTTTTAGTTTATTGGTCTTCTTTAAGCTCTACCACGAGATGCTAAAACAGTTGTGCTGTTACTTATTTGTGTTGTCGTCTTTTGTCCACACGTCTCTCTCGGGGCCAATGATGAGGTATTCCGAGTTATTCTGAAGCTTGCACTTGTTCCTGCAGCTCAAACTAGTAAAGAAAAGCCTCCTTTCAGACTCCACCACTGTAGCATCAAGACCTGTCGAAAAGAAGAATGTTCAGCAACGTCAACTATGTATGCATGAGTCCAACTTAAAATTACTGACTTTGCGTAAATATCGAGCATTCTCTTTTCACAGTAAGCTGCCTGTCTATATTTTTATTTAATTATTTATGCACATTAATCGATGTTTTAGCAGCAGCTTCAACAAAAAAGTTTGCATAAGTGCTTAAGTTAGCAAGAGCGATACATTTCATCTGTTGTCCTAAGGCAGGATAAATGACATACACAACACATTTTAGACATTACAAAGGATTATTTACAATATGAAGCGACAGCCCATAGTCTTCAGTGCAAAAACAAAAACAAAACAAAAAAGGTTAAGTTTATCTATGGTTCCAGGACTGGTTTGTTATCAAGCTCAATAGTTTCAGTAGTTACCAGTTTCTGAAATGCTCCGGATGTGTTTCCCATAATTTTGTGCCTCTAATAATCACTGTTGGGCTAAATTTAGTCATGCGCCTTAAAGTTGCCGGCCTCTGTCAGGATACATCCAAGTGGTCATGTTTTGCAGCTTAAGCCTGTCCAGTCTGTGCTTTCCAGTAAATCCCTCTCCTGACGCTCAGGTGGCCTACCACTACTCTATCTTTTCTATTGGGCTTCTTCTGAACACGCGCTACATGGATTGACCCATGTGCCGCTGGGGCCGGGGCGATCACTACCTTGTTGACTGGGATGGTAATGGACCCCATTACTGACTTATATACAGTAGAACCCGTTTTCTCAAACCAGGTTGTCCGCCCAGTAACGTCCAAAGAGGGATGCGTACTGTCAAGATCTGTTTGTGGTTTTATTTTCTTATTTCTCATCTTCTGTATGTTGTCTCCAACTTACTTAGGCATGGCCAATCTATGGTTGGCATGTCTAACAAAAGTCATCCAGAACTGTAACTTTTCAGTTTACAGAGTAATTGTAGTACAATCACATTAGTCCTGTGCTTAGGTCTTAGGTCATGCAGAAAGAGCTGCTGCTCATTGACCGAGCTGGAGAAACAACTCGAGCTAAGGCTGTTGTTAGCGAACTACAAGAGTTTATCTCTGTGTGAAAACAAACGCTCTGCTGCTTTTAAAATACATTTTATGATCACTATCTATATTTTAATTAAGTTGTTTTGTATTTTAGATGTATCTTTTCTGCTTTGTGTAAGAATTGTGGTAACATATTTGCCTTGCCTACTCACTGCCAGTTTGTTGTTTCAACTAGCTGTTTGTGAACTTAAGCTGTTTTAGTGATTTTTTTTGTTATCTTGTTATTTACCCTTGCTCATGCAAGTGCCTCCTGTCCACCTCCTGCCTCAGAACAATCTACCTGCCCACCACATCTGCAATATTGCTCATTCCTCTGTATAAATCTGTTACTGACATTTTTTCTGGGTCTGGAGAAACTAACACATCCACAGTTTGAGAGTATTGAATTTTTTTAAGTTACAATAAGTACATGTCCATGAAGCTATTTTATTTGAGATTGACAATAACAACAACTAATAAATGAAATTTTCCCTGGCAATTATTAAGAATTACAGTTATTTTGCAAACTCACCAAAGTTGATGACTCTGATAATCTCCATTTCGTATTCGGTGTAGAAATCGTTGGAGACGCTGACCACCTTCACCTTATAAACTAAATCAAAACGTTAAAAAAGCTGTTTTAAAATGCCTTAAATGTGGACTGTATGATTCTGTGTTTGGACTCACCGTGGTGCAAAGTTTCGCAGGCAAAAGTCTCTCGTGTTTTGTTCGGAAATGTTCCAGTGTCGTTCTTTATTGCACAGCAATCGTCTAGAAAAAGAATCAAGGCTTTCTGTTTAATAAAAATTTGAAACCCCACAAAACATTAAATAATTGTAAATAAAATGTATTAAATAGAGTGTGTTTGGATTAGTCATATTCAGTCCATTTAAGTGCCCCTGACAGGTGTAGGTGCTGGGCCATAATCTGCTTTTCATTAAAGTGATGCTAAAAACCTACACCCATTTCAAACAGAGCTGTCTGCTGGAAAAAGCATTTAGAGAAGGTCAAAGGAGGGACTGTGAGTGGAGTGGAGCAGTGTGATTGGTTTGACAGCAGATGTTTAGCACTGATGTCACAACTGTACTAGAATTTACATAACGAGAAGATTATCCCGGTGACTTTGGGATTCAGGGTGGGGAACACCTCGGTCAACTAGACCTCACTGTTCATTCACTCTCTCATTCATTCACTTGACGGAAATATTCAGTGATGCCCAGTTAACCTAAACATGCATGTGATTGGAGGTTGGAGAAAACCGGAGAAAACTCCACCCAGAGAGATTGTGAGATGCTGACTTTGGTGCAACTCGAGAGTCGAACCCTCAATGTCCTTGTTGGGAAGCTAGAGCGGTAACTAACCACTCTGCTACTGTGCAACCCCGCATTTTTTTTCTCAGTTACTTTTCAATAGATCTTTAAATAAATGCCCCTCTACTGCTCCACCACATTGCGTTACTTGATTTTTTTTCTTTTGAGTGGAAATCCCAGGTTTTCAGACTGACCGTGCACACACTGGCAGACGTGGTTTCTGCAGATCGTGGAGAGCATGTTCTGGTCCTGAGGAGGAGAATACAGCTGTGTGCATCTTGGGCCTAAGTACAAACACAAATGGAAGAATAATAAACGCTCTCGGCATAAACTTTACAGAAACATGACACTAACAGAGACCAGAAAGTAACTGTTGATGGAGCTGTTTTTTACGAACACAAAGTAAAAGTCTGTTCATTCAAGAGATCACAGTTTTACCTTCGTAATACTGATAGACTGTGACTGAAGAAGGCTGGATGAAGCCCACGTTAAACTTCTGCAACAGCCTGAAGGTCAAAATATGTGGACGTTCATTTGAGACCTGCGAAACAAAGACAGAACACATTAAAAAGAAAAAATAGTTTCCCTGCCAGCCTTGTTGACATTGCACTCCTTAACCGAGGTATTTAGCCAATTTTAATCATTCTTTTTAGCATTATTGAAAATTTCAGACATCAGGAAAAACAACATATCGTAAACGTTATTCAGAAAAAAAAAAAGTTTATTCTACTTTAAGCTGTTGTATATATATTTCTATTTGAAAATCTTTCCTTTTTTTTATCAGAACCAAGTGTTATTACACAATTTTAATTTCGATGTTGTTTTTAGTCAAATGTTTTCCTTAAAAACAACATTTAGAGATGTTTTGGTTGTAAATTGATATATTTCTGTAAATGAAATCTGAAAAATGTACCTCTATTATGACTTTAAAAAAATCACAACCTTCAAAATTCATTAGAAGCCTAAAAAAGTGTCTGAAGTCTGAAGAAGTGGACTCTTATTGTGCCCAATAAGACAGATAGGTGAGAAAGAATAGCTTGTATTTGAACAGACAGATGCATTAAATAGAGAAATGGGAAATCATGACAATTTAATTTCATCATAAAAGCATATTGTCACAGAGATGAGCTCACGATTTGACTTTAATCACATGATTGCCCAGACTTAAACTTAAGTTGTTTTTTTTTTGCATTTGTAAGTGGCTGTAGATCGAGTCTGTGACAGGAAACGAGTTAAAGGCATATTTGACCATTTTTGAGGATCAAATTCTAGGTGAATCATCGTAAGAATTAGTCCATGTTCATTCCAATCCTAGATGCAGTCAGTATCTTATTTACATACACTTCCGTTACTTTCTGAGCATGCGTAAAAGAAAGAATAGGAACTCCGGTCTATACACCAAAAACGTGGGCTGATGTTAGCGGAGGCTTTTGCTGGTTTTCTTATCCATCCAGCTTCAGCTTCACCTGGGCAAACTGCGGCCCGGGGGCCAGATGCGGCCCTGAGCCTGAAAATAGTAACTTTTAGACTGACTTAGCTCTGAAGCATGTGTCTGCAGTTGTGTTCTAAATAAACATTACTATAAATTTTTAAACTATTCTATTAAATGGCCTAATTGCACCTATTTTATTATATTCAAGCTGTTTTCAGACTTGTTAGATCATTGATCTACTGTATTTTAATCAAATACTTAAATAGTGAAATATTAAATCTTATCTACAGTAGTTATCTACTAAAATTCCAAATTATTGTTTTTTAATCTTGTAAAAGGTTGAGTTTGCTACACCAATGATCACTGTTCGGCCCTCTGCCACTTGTCTAGATTTGAATACGGCCCACGGGGGAAAAATAGTTGCCCACCCCAGCTCTGGAGCATGTCCTCAGGAACAGTGAGCGCCACAGTGCAGCGCTCAGGGATCCGTCTCCAGATGTTGTTGCTAGGCTTGGTCAGGACTAATGTAGCTGGAGGATCTTACCCTTTAACATGCATGTTTTGGATGGTGGGGGAAACCGGAGTGCCCGGAAAACCCACCCAGACACAAGAAGAAACGCAAACTCCACACAGAAAGGAGATGTAAGCAAAAGTTTTTCAAGTGCTTCAAGTGTCTCCACTGCTCCTTTTTATTGGCCTCTCCATCATTGCTCCAAAGACTCAGTAAACAACCCACTGGACAGCCACAATCAGGCTTACTGTATAATTAAAACATGTAGGAATAACTGACTGAAGTCAAATCATACTTTTTTTTTGCTTCACACAGCTCTGACTAAGAAGTGATTAAGTTTGACCTGAAAGGACAGGCAAACCATGCCAAAGTTGTGTAATGTATGCTCAGCTTAAAGAGAAACTAAAGGCAGAATCAACTGTTAAACTGTGTATATGGGGTCAAAATTGAATTATAGTATATTTCTGGGCCTTTTTTGGACATTTGGACATGCGATGGTCAAATGCTGTCAGTGCATTTTCAGTACACGCCCACGCCACAATGAGTTGGCGCTGCAGCCAAGACGCCCAGGTAAGATATAGCCTCATCTCTTTGACACTGGTGCTGTGGAGTTTGGCTCAGCTAGGTGAGCGAGTGGTGTGACGACGTGCAGGATCAAAAGTCTTTTTAAGGTTTCCTTTTTCTCACTTTAAGTTTTAGAAAAAATACTCACATGAGCTCATGTGCTTAGGTTAAAGCAAAGGTTTTATACTTAAGTCTGCCAGGTTAAAATTGCCTGGGATCCAGAACCCGCGCTTCAGCGAACTGCAAAAAGTGTGTCTGGTCACCACGCCCTCCGCCTGCGTTTCAGATCAAATCAACGGCATTGTGCCGTCCAATCAGATTAGTTTATTTGTGTGACACAAATGAAACAAAGGAGCTGATTGGTCTGTCATTTAGACCAAAATCTAACTTCACTCACCTCACATTAAAATTGTTTTTTTCTTAGCTCCTTGATTCTGCAGAAATCCGCAATGTTTTTTTCGTCAGGAGCAGCCATGTTGGTTTTCACATGGCAGAAGATGTGTGTCTCTGATTGGCTAATTAATCTGTCAATCATGGCTAAAAAAATTCAAACAAGGGATACGGTGGCCAGGCGATATATTATTTATACATTGTCTGGATTTTCCAGGAAAGGTAAAAAAAAGAATCTTGACGTGCAAGTAAGCAACTAGACCTAGTGCTGCACAGACAGAGCTGTGAGACTCACCACACATCAGGACCACTCCGACTTACATCACTCACAAGCTTGCTATCCATATTTCGTGCTGTCAATCAATGTCTGTTCACACCCACTGGACATAAATAAATAGAAACTAAACTCAGAATCAACTTTTTTTCACTGTTAAACTGTGTAGGCTATATGGGGTCAAAAATGAATTATCTACTGTTTCCAGGCCTTTTTTGGACATTTTTGTGCAAACTCGCTTATTTTGCAGTTATGTGTGGAAAAACCGCGGCTGTACTGCCAGGCTGGACAAACGCTGTCAGTGCATTTTCAGTTCGCGGCAGACGGGCCGCTCAGATGCTTTATCTAAACTCCTCCCTCTGACATTGCTGCTGCGGAGAGTTGGAAAGCGATCACTTGCTGCGTAATGACATCAGTCGTCATTTGGCTCAGCTTGGTCAGCAACTGGTGCGATATGTAACCACTTGTGCAAAGATGTGCTGGTCCGAAACTCGTGCCAGTGGCAAGTTTATAATTTTCGTTTTCCTTTTTCATTTTTAGAAAATACTCGCATCATAAGCTCATAGACTTATGTAGACTAAAGCAAAGGTTTCATACATATGTTTTGTAAAGTAAATATTAAAAAAAATCTTGACGTCCAAGTATTCAAAGACTTGGTGCTGTTGTTGTACAGCTTCCTCCGCTGCAAATCTCACATCAGGACTCGAACTGCTCCGACACAAAACTCACATCATTCACCAGGCTCGCTGTTCATCTTTGGTGCTGTCAATCAAAGCCTGTTCACACCAACCTGGGCGTCTTAAAAGGCCTCCGGGCATCTCCCACTTTTGTGAGCCTGTTTGGGGTTCAGTTGTGGGCGGAGTTAGTCTCTGAACGCGTGTTTAGCCTCAGTTTAAGTTGTGCGTGCTGGTGCTACTGACATTTGTTAAGCGTTCTTTCTGGAAGATTGGTTTTCAAATCTTTGAAGAAATTGTCCATTATACCATTACCACAATGCTAACATGCTCATTTGTTCTCTCTTTATACAGAACACATTTGCTTTTGTTTACCTCATACATGTGGACGATCAGGGAGCTCCTTTCGCTCAGTTTATCGTCAAAGTAGAAATGGTCGATATATTTCTCCACCCCATTTACCATCTGCTCCAAACAAAGATGGAAACATAAGAAAAGCATTGAAATACCACAAGTAAAGCAGTAAAGTCTATGTTTTTTTTTTTAAAGTTTCTGACATTTTCGAGATCTTCATTGTGCACAGTGAAGCCGGTGGGAATAGTAATGTCCAGAACAGTAGATCGAGCGGGGTCAGGTCCGCGAGACCTGTGGGTTCAGGAACATAAACAGCATGCATCTTATACAGTATGCAATCACTTATAAACAAACCCTTCTAAATAATTGTTTTCTATTAAAAGCATTACAAAAAATAAAACACAAAAAGTCTTACGTGACGTTGATGTTAAGCGTAAAGACCTTGATGGTGTCTCCTTGAGGCTCTTCTGTAGAACAACAAAAAAGTCCTTTCAATGTCAGATGTATTTATTAAAACAGAAAAGAAATAATTGAATTCTACAACACCTCAGCTTTCACAAAAACAAACAATAACAAATATACTGTATATGTTCAATGCAAAATTTGATGTTTGTGGCTAACATAACAAGCTAACTTCTCAGCAATCTGACCTGCAAACAGATTTTATTACCATTACGGAAGTTGTTTCCATCAAGAAAAAGGCTGCATTGTTGACGTGTTGGTGCACGTCATGTATGCAGCACTTTTGGTACAAAAGAATGAACCGGTTACACCGGGCTCACACTGCCTCCAGATCCAGATCCATATCCAGATCCGGATCCGTCTGGGTCCGGTCGTCACTCACACTGCCTCCAGAATATGCATGCGTATGCACGCTCTGCTGGCCTCGCGAGACCACGAGTTCACGGGGATTCACGCTCAACTTGGGAGTTTCAGGGAGTTTACGTGATCTCTGGCACATGGATATGTAAACAAGGAACACTTGCGCCGTGTTTTGGGCTTATTTCACGTCACTTCATTTTCTGTTGGATTTTTCGACGCATAATGGGTAAGTACGGGGCGTTTATTTGCCTCATGTGTGTTCAATAGTCGTGTTCATGTCGAGCATTTTGCTGTATTTGTTGTAGTAGCAGAAACGTAATGTTTTTACTTTGAAAACCACCGGATTCACTTCACCCGCGAGCGCTTGGTTTCCTGTTTGTCGTGTCTTCTTTTCACAACTTTACCAAAAAGGGCTCCGGAGCGCTCCGGCAGTCCGGAAAAATTTAAATGAAACGGAAACGATACGGACGACCGGAGCAGAGCCGCGCGGCTCGCCGGACCGGACGGATCGCGGTGTGAGAGCCTCTCATTACTTTTCAAGAAACGGAAAGCCTCCGTACGCCGGACCGGAGTACGGACTGGATCCAGTGTGAGACCGGGGTTAGCCCTCTGGCCTCATAGCAAGAAGGTCCTGGGTTTGATTCCCAGTCGACCTTGCCTGGAAAATCCAGACGATATATATAAAATATATTGTCTGACCAACGTGTCCCTCTTTCGGATTTCTGTAGCCGTGATTGACAGATTAATTAGCCAATCAGAGGCATGCATCTTCTGCCATCTGAAAACCAACATGGCTGCTCCCAATGAAAAAAATACATGAGAAAGAAAAACATCGCTGATTTCTGCAGAATCAAAAAGCCAAGCAAAAAAAAAAAAAAAACATTTTAATGTGAGGTGAGTGAGGTGACCAATCAGCTCTTTTGTTTCATCTGCATCACACAAATAAACTAATCTGATTGGCCGGTACAATGTAGATTTGATCTGAAAAGTTGTTTTCTGACGGTGTTGTTCTGCATAAAATCATGTGCAATACAAGTACATAGAAAAATACATCAAACAGCACTGTACCTTCTGATTTATTAACGGAGACTTGCATGTCAAACCCTTCACAGCTTAGAGCGTTGTCCTTTGGAAGCTGGTTGTAATATGTGACCACCTTCAAAAACATCACTGGCATTAGTATTTACAAGTGAATGAGTAAAAGTAAGAATCATTTAACTTCTTTTATTAAAGGAGACCTATTGTGTAAAAACTTTACCTTGTTATAACTGCCTTCTCTCATCATTAGTTTACTCAAATTTGTAATGAGAATCATTACTGCCTGTTTCAGTAATCTTGTATTATCCTGCAGCTGAAGCCCTGTCCTCACCTTCCGCCTACCCCCGCCCACTTGTCGGTGAATTCAAATTCATAGTAAAGCAAGTCAGGTTCAGAAATAATCACATACATTTGTTTGCTGCTCTAAGAGGCAGAGCTTATCAGTTTTGAACAGGAAGTAAATGGACCTCTTTCTATTTCTAAGCTGTTTAATGTCAATTTTGTGTTTTACAAAAAACAATTTGCAAAACAATGATCTTCATATATTATTTCTAAAAACATAGGAAAACACAACAGGTCCCCTTTAATGCTCCATAATACTTACTTCTAATGTTCCCTCGCCGTTTCCCACAGCGACAACCTCAAAGGTTTCTTTCTTTCTCACCTAAAACACAGAAACAGAAAAATCCAAAGAGTCTTAAGATTGTCACATAGAGATTGAATGTAGGTCGACAAATTTCCAATTTTTTTGCTGCAGACCTGTATGAGGAGCCCTCTCATCATGTGGCCTGTATCTATAGGCTTACATTTTATCAATCAAGATACACTTTTTATCCACTTTAACTTTTTTTTTTCACGACTGTCTGGCTGCAGAGCTCCATCAGGAGGCACCTCCACCGATAGGACCGGAAGTAAAGCAAAACAAACCTAATTTTGGGACGCAGACAAGCAAGTATTAGGTTCTATGACAAACGATAACTTTCACGGGACATGAAAGTGATAAACTGACACGTAAAAAACAATAGGTTAGAAACAGGGTTGGGGTAATAATGGATAAGTTTAGGAAAAAGGGTTTGGGTAAAGGATAAGGTAAAAAAAAATAAACGTTTATGCCTGCTGAGCAACAGTAATAAACTTATCAACCAGCTCACTTCTGTCCCTCGGGCGCACATCATCTTGTACCTGCGTTTGTGGTTTGTTAACACCAACACACTGCAACAATAAACATCCAGGCTCGTCTTTGTTTTCTTCAACGTTACTGGCGGGACGCAAATAATGTTCTAAGAGCATAGCGCCACCGAAATGAGACTCCAGGTCTGCGAGGTGGGGACTCCTCATACAGATCCGCAGACAGCACATCAAAAATATATATTGTTTGGCCACCGTGTCCCTCTTTCAAATTTCTGAAGGCATGATCGACAGACTAACTAGCCCAGGAGTCTGCAACCTTTTCTAACAAAAGAGCCACCTTAAGCCACAGCTGTATTTAATAATAAAAAATAAACAAAGTCAAAAGGTAAATTTGGAAAATATGCATACTGTTCAAAATTCACACACATACCCCCCAACATCCCCCAGTGTCCACCACACACCTCCACCCTGCTCCAGGTGAGGCCATGCCCCCAGGAGCCTCCTAAACACAAGCATGTCCTGTCTCCTGGTGGCTCCATAGGAAAGCATGGGGAAACTGTGGCTTACTATTCATGGGAAATACACACAATTCATCACCAAGTCTAAAAATGACGCATTTCAGCTCTTCAGAACAGGAACAACCACGAATGTATTTTCAGAACAATAACAAAAAGTGTTTATAATGGAAGTCGATAAGAGGAAAAAATGGCTCCAACAGAACAAGAGGAAAAAAAACTACAAACTGCTTCTGCACAAAAACTACAAACAACAAACTCACCACCTCTGAGAATCAGCTTTTTTAGTACAAATGTACTAAGAATAAAACCTTGAGGATTTGTTTTACATTTGGTATTTTTAGTCAGAACAGGAGTGGATTAACAGATTTAAGCAAAAAAAGTTTGAGGCCATGTGTGTGACCTACATTGAAAGATCGTAACTGGTAGTTTGTACGAGAGTTGAAGTTAAGAGAATCCCTCCGTGCACCGATGAGTAAACTAACATCCAGGTTTCTTTGGACTGGAGGCGGCTGCTTGATGAGATACTCAGCCATTGCCTGAAGCGTCACCATAGTCGACTGTAAAAAATAAAACCAAAGAACGTGTTCTTTAACTTGTCACATCTGATATAGTGGACATCTCTTCATACTGTGAGCACATACTGTATGTGTTGCAACAAGAAAATTATTATTTTAAAATATTTTCATGACTAATGAATCCTTTGGTAAATGTTCAATATATTGTTCAGATGTTCAAAACCTTAAAATTTATACTTAAAAGATGCATTACTACAACATGTAAGAACATTTAGGATCATTTGAGCAATATTTTGCCCCCAGCGCTTTCACTGACATTATTTTTCGTCTCTCACCACCAATGTGCTGCTGGTTGGTTATATAATATATTGTCTTAATTGCAAGGACAAGAACACATGAGCTGCTAAATACCTTTACGTCTTCAATAAAAGGTAAGAAGAACAAATATACCAATAAGATTTGTCGGAGATACAATTTTACTGCAATTTACACCAGTATACATAAAGATGATCCATAAATGAAATGTAACTCGTGGTCCAAAGGTGAGCACTATTGTTGCACCTTTATTATTTGATTTAAATGGGTTTAATATCTGGTATATTGGCAAAACGTTCACTAGAAGGCAGTCTGAGAGGCAAAGGTCTGATACTATTTCATGATGATGAAATGTGAGCACAAGTGAGCAGTGCATTCAAATCACAAAAAAGTCTATATGTGCAATTAGATCCGCATCAGTCTTAAATTAATTTATAGTGTGTCTGTCCATGGGAGTGGATCATTCTTTCACTGTGGTTCTTCTCAAGGTTTCTATTTTTCCACTTTTTAAAAAATTATTAATATTTTAGTTTTTCCTTGCCGAGAAGGAGGATGTAAGGACAGGGTTCTGGACAACATTTGCTTGTTTTAATAATAATCTGCTTTGACATGCTTGATTAATTACTAATTCTGAATGTTTATTTTTTATTGAATGTTGTTTTATTTTCTTCCATTCATGCTTGCTACATTAACAATCTTGGGAAGTCCTCAGAGACAACTGTTGTTGTGATTTTGGGCTATACAAAAATAAATTGATTTGATTTGATATGAAACCTTTGTTAGTGTAAACTAAAACAGTGCGGGGCTGTGGTCCAGCCTGATCAGTTCAGTGTGCCTGTGAGTGGCCCGCTCTGTATAAGAGCACGCCATGAATGAACCGAGTCAACCAAAACGTGAAACGTTTTGCAGCGATGTCATTGCACTGATCATTTCTTGGCTCATGTACAGAAGGAAAATGTTTCACATCAGACCTGCGCTCTCATCACTCTCCACAGACTCGTAAGATGCTAAATAGTAATATTCAGTCAAACATGTAATTATTCAAAAATATACTGTACATATAAATCTACCTGAGTGTTGAAGGAGGTATCGCCAAGATACCTGTGGTTTTTCAGATACTCAAAAGCTTTTTGGGCTTCTGTCATTTTTTCTTTCTTCAGCAGAGCCAGAAGAGCATAACCTGTGCCCTCCAGCTTGGCAGCGGGGTCATCATCTCGCCAGTAGAGTTCACCTGGAGAGTCAGCTGCAGGAAAGTGTTGGAAGGAGGAGATTATTATCCAAACTTTACAAAGTTTATTTAATAAAGAACTGAATATTGTGTGCCCTCCATGTATTCAATCACAAACTTGTCACATGTCACATTAAGGTGTCGCACACATCATCCACACAAAGCAGGAAATATTTTGCTTTCACTGTCTCAGAAACTCAGAGTGAAAAGTTTTTTAACTCTGGTTCAGTGTCTATGCAGTTACGCTGTATCTGAAAGCTTTTTTTCCCCATGATGACATCACTGCCCCAGGGTTACGCCTCCAGAATATGCTGACCTTTATATCAGTGGTTCTCAACCTGACACCATGAAGGTCGCAAAATGATTTTGATTTCGAAGTCAGTTTGCTGGCCTACAAAATGAAGTTATCTGGGCTTATGTCTTCAAATTAAAATCCAACATAAGACTACAAAGTACTTATATCACTTTGCAGGTAGCCTACATTTTCTGTTTGGGGGTCTCAAATGGCTAGGGTTGTTACAGGGACAAATTGAATTAATCCACAACAATCTCCAATAAACCTATTTTGAACCTGAACCTAAATTTTCCAAAACATCTGAAGCATAAATCCACTTTTGGTTTCTCTTCTGTAAGTTTTAGATCGATGTTGCTCATTCAGTTTAAAAAAGTTCTCTGCTAAGTTTCTGTTTACGTTCAGCAACTTTACTGTGCATGCTCAGTGTCAAGTCTTCCTCTCGTTTTGTGATTTTTTTCAGTTACAGGCATTACACCGTGCACATGCTTTTGAGCAGAGATCAGAGTCAGCACCAGTATCCACTTTTCTGAGGTTTAGCCAGAAGATGAAAAAATATTTGCATGGGATAATATTTAAATTACTCCACAAGTTTAGAATGAAAATGTCAGACAGCTTAATTATTGACAATAATTACTTCAAGACAGCAGCGTTTCTTGTGTTTTCGGTTTGTTTTATGGTGACTTTTGTGATCTGTAGCAGCCTAAATGTGACTCTTTGTCGCGCTGCTGCGATGGTCGATCACAATCGCATCCACACGGTCATACTTCTGTCTCTTTCTGCATACTGGGTGCAAATGATAAACAAATAATTCCTCTATAGTTCAGAATCCTAAATGTATCACTATTTATAACAATAAAACAACTTAATATTTTGATCTATTTAACATGTTTAGAGAGATTGAATTTGAAGGGAAACAACAACAGTGTATTAAAAACTCCTAAAACTCAAATTTCCATTACATATTAATTAAAGCTACACACAGGTATTTACCTGAAGATGCTGCTACTAAAATGTCAGTTGGGTTGAAGTCTTCAAAGGTGATAGAAGCCAAAGCATATGAAACAATGGCTTTGGTGTATGGATTTGGCGCAGGGCTCCTTCGAAGCTCCCGGTTGAGGTAAGGCCCTGCCTTGTTCAGAGCAGTCTGCAAAGAAGTACAGTGTAGTTGCACGTTTGGTGGTGAAACATTTTTTGTTTTACCAATACATTTATCAGGTTAAATTAATTATTAAACTAAGCAAAAATAATCGGTAACACTTTAGAATAACTATAGAATAATTAGGCTAAATAAATCATTAATCACACCTTAATAAAGACTTAATTCAATATGAACAAATGATTAATTAATAGATGAAAAAGCTTATTAATGCTTAGTAACTACCCGTAATTTCTGGATTATAAGCCGCTACTTTTTTCATGAGCTTTGAACTATGCGGCTTATACGGCAACGCAGCAAAATTATAGATTCTCATAGACTTACTATTAACAAGTGCGGCCTATATATGTACTTTATCATTTTTCTTACTTAAATCTAGTGGGTGCGGCTTATATTCAGGTGCGCTCAATAGGGCAGAAATTACAGTACTTAATTACTCCGAATCCTGCCCCCTAACCCTAAATCCTAACCTTAGCTCCTTATTTAAGTAGTTACTAAGCATTAATAAACTTTTTCATTCATCAATTCACCATTGGTTCATAAATAGTTAAGGCTTTATTTATGCTTTATTCATGGTTTACTAAGGCCAATTAAGTTTAGTTAATATAAAGTGGTACCAAATAATCAAAAGTAATGGACTGGGCACAAGCTAGTACATTCCGTCTCAAAACAAATCAAACTTTATATAAAATCCAGAAATCAAACAACCAAGTACGATTTAAAGTAAAAACTCTCTGAATGTTTTTATGTGAGAATTAGATAGTTGCCTGAAGATACTTTAATAATGGGGAGGGAAAGTGTCCCATCAGCCACTGAGGCTTCTGTCAGGAGCAGTGTGCTGGGGCCATCTCCAGGATGCTGTGCTTGGCTTGGATTTGAACTGGGTTAGAAACTGGAGTGATACCATAGATGTTGCTGTTGTTTCAGTCGTGATAAGGCCATTTCCTTAAAAGACTTCCTCTCTAGAAGATCTTCTGCTGCATCAAATGTAAAAAGTTTGTAGCGATTCAGGGGTCCAGATCTAGCAATCCAGAGCTTCGTTTCCCATTTTCATGGTTGCAAGAAAAACAAACATTTCTTTTCACAAAATCCAACAGTACCTAATTCATGTCCTTTGAACTGCTCAAAACTGTGTCAGCCAGGCAGCCACATCAGCAGACATCATATTTCAGTTTGTTATTTTATTAGTTTTAGTTTGCATTGCTTTAAGCCTCAGTGTTAGCATTGAGACAGTCACATTACTCACGGTTCCCTGCTCCTATCTTACACTTATTCAAACACAATTAGCAAAAAAAATATGAGATAGACTTAGATATAAACCACTGGAGCTACCATTGAGCTAAAATTGAGCTAACACTGTGTTAGCAAGATGCTGTTGTGCTTAGAGCCTATTGCTGCTGTGGTTTATGTGAATACTTTCAAAATAAATCCATTACCCGTATATTTGCTCCAAAGTGGCTGCAGTCAATATTTTTTTCTCTTACTTCGGCGAGTGCAATTGTGACAAACGCAGTCAAAGTTGCTGCTGAGTTAGAGCCACGTAGACCGCCCTGGAGACACAAAGTTTAAAAGAAAGTCAACATGCCGTGATGTAAAAATCTGCAAATAACAATGGAAACATGTAACTTTGTTTTTGGAAAAGTGATTTGGATCACAATCAATCAGCTTCTTTGTGAAGCTGATAGTATGTACAATTAGCTTCTATCTTTACACTGATTGTGAGTGTAAGCTTTGCACAGGGGAAAATCTCCCTAAAAATCCTCCCTAAATTTTCTTTGTGGAATATAAGTATTAAAACTGGCAAGACCCACTGACCCGGACTGGGAATTTGTTGGGTTTTGATTCCCCTGTAAAGGCTGATCCTAATTTCATTAAAAATTAGATTTAGAGGCTTGTTTTATGCTGACATGATGACATACACAGCTTGTTTAACAGTTACACCAGTGTGGAAGTTTTTACTTTGGACTTTGGCGTGAGATGAGAAACAGATCACAGTGACACACAGCAATGCAGATACTGTGCCTCATTCAGTTTTCTAATACATGGAGATTAGACTACGCTCTTTAAAAGACCTAAAGACATGGGACAGATGCATAAAACCTCAGGTTTGGTCCATGCACAAACAGCAAAGCGTGTGTTGAGTAGGACTGTACTCGATCGATATCAGGATATGTGGTGACAAACTTGTTGGCAATATGCGTATCAATCCTGGGAGGCGTATCGGGATAGGTGAGCTTCATGAACCGTCTGTGTCACGCGACGAGCTTCATGAACCCTCTGTGTCACGCGACGAGCTTCATGAACCGTCTGCAATGCAACGAGCTTCACGCACTGTATTAAAAGCACAAGAAGCTCTGCAAAATTCATGATAAAACAAACCTAAGACAAGATTAAATGCTCCCAGGATTAATTAATTTAAAAGTTAAGATCATATTTTAATTGAATAAATAAAAAAATTATTCAAGAAGGCTTTGTCGCCATTTTAGTAAATAAAAAATGCTGGAAAAACAAGGAAACTATAGGCATCGGTTATCCTCCATGCAAATGCCTGTAAAAAAAAACTCAGACGTCGTTGGGTAATTTTAAGTTTACAGACGTCCCTAGTAAACCCTTGATAAATGCAACACAGTCTCACAAGAAGGCGTACATATAGCACGACACAAAAATAGCGTATTTTTAGCACAATATCAGTCCTGTTTTGCGTACTTATGTTACGCCGTACATATAGCACAATATGAAAAAGCGTAAAAATGACACGAGATTTGGTTGAAGCCACGTGGAGACGTTTTCTTCAGGTGAAACGGGTAAGTTTAGGCAAAAAGTTACTAAAATGGGTAAGATTAGGTTTGGGGCTTGGGGTAGGTTAAGATTAGATGTAGGATTTGTTAATTTTAATAAATAAGAACACATCTTAACAACCACCATTGAAATGAATGGGGACTGTGACGCATACTATAATTACGCAAAAGAGCCGTAAACTCGTGCTAATCATACGTAATTTAGATGTTGCGTTATGTCGTGGTAAATGTACGCTTTCTTGTGAGATCGGGCTGATAAATGAGGCCCTAAGAGGTTCTAGAATGTTCTGTGCAGGTTTGCTCTTACCGTCATGTAACGGTTGCTAACAGGATTCTCCTCGGTGAAGCTGCCGTCTGCAGACTGTTTGTGTTTGATAAGAAAGCTCACAGGCAGGCAGATTTCATCAATGCTAATGATATCCTCCAGTTCGTTTTTGGTTGAGAAAAGGGAGTAGGCCATAGTAAAGATCTTGACCACATATGCTGTGACCCTGCAAGTAGAAAGAGTGTTGACATATGTTAAAGTCACCTGTATGTGGTCTCAGTCTACCAAGGAAATACTTTCTAGTCTTCACTACTAGAACTGAGGCAAGTTGAGCCACTCATTTATGTTCATGTTTTACAAAGGGTTAGGGTTAAAGTAAAACATGTTTACGTATAAGCAATAGTTTTACATGGCTATTTAAAAATAAATATGTATATGTAAAAGGTGCTTTGTGGTGTGGATTTATTAAAAATATTACCTATTACATTTATTTGATCAGAGTAAAATCAGAGCTCACTTGGCCTCGCTGAAATGTGAAAGTACAATTTATTTTGTACTAAAAGTCCAGCTTTTGGTTCAAGCTAAAGAAAAATACAAACACAAAAATCTAACATGATAAAAGGTACTTGAAATAAGTCATATTTCTCTTTAATTCAGGCAAAGTTTTTTATGAAAACATTTGTGAATAAAAAAAGTAAATATTCAGTTTTGTTGTAAGTAAAGCAAGAAATGTCATGCTTTTAATATTACAACTAGACTAAAAACTAAATTACTACAAGCACTTATGAACTAGTTAATGTTTTATTATTTTTTTCACTGAACATATCCCACGTGAGAAGCCAACTGAACCAAGTACTTCTTTACACAGTGGGCAGTGATTTATCATTAAAGGGACTATACTCGATATTTACACAACAATATAACTTAAAAACAATTACCCCCTAGCACTAATATCTTCTTAATGTATCTATTCAGTTGGAAATTAGTCTGGAATGTCCTGCCTATGTCTAATAATGTCCCATTTGTGTCCAACTTTGTCTGTTGTTGTTTTTAGCATTGTGGCTAACTGTTGTTAGCATGGAGACTCACCTCACCGCTAACAGCTGTGAAAAAACATTAAAACACATTATGAAGAACAATTCTGAAGCTCAGAATGCATTAGCTAAGTGAGCAAATCATGTAGACTGAAGGAAAAAGGTTAAAAGTAATTACTTTTGTTTGTTTACATTTTAAGAATGCAAAAATCAGGTACAGTCCCTTTAAGTAAAGCATTCTGTCAGTGTTTTGGGCTGTACCATGTGCTTGGGCCGCGTCCTAGGTACGGAGGGTAAGATCCATCACCTTGTCTGTAATTCAGCTGATTGTAGTATCCTGAAAGAACAAACATTCATTTAAATAATAGTTTGACTGAAAATCTGAGAAGCAAACATATTTCTGTATTTTTCCTTGAATAAAGCTACTTATCAAAAATATTAGTTTTTTAGGTCTGTCGGGGCCCAATTTGTTTTGTCTTTTTCATTCAGCAGATAGCCAAAAGCTTACAACAGGGATGTCCAAACTTTTTTCATCAAGGACTCTATACCCTATGGGAACTAGCGTCGTGGCAATTTTGCTCAGTGCAATAATACTTTCAGAAACTGTTTTTTTTTTTCAACACCCCCACAGTGTGAAGAAAATCTCTATTACACAGATAATCACTAGTGCATCCACTCATGTGGTTTACTTATTGCGTTGCCCTTGTGGATTGTCATATGTGGGGAAAACTACAAGAAAACTGAAACAAAGTATAAGTGAACACAAAAGCACAATTTGCAGAAATAACAGGGAGTACCCGGTGACTGCTCATTTCAATGATGCCCACCATGATGTAAGTGCTCTTTGCTTTGTTGGTCGGTTTGTCCCTCCTCCTGCTAGAGGAGGTGACCACGACAAGCTGATCAAACAGAAAAGAGAAGCTTATTGGATTGATACATTGCAGACTCTCGCACCAAAAGGACTCAATGATGAACTGATTTTAAATGTATTCTTATAGACCCGTTCAGAGCCTACGTCATTTTGGGGGCGGAGCCACACGGGTGCCCTCCGCAGAGTTTCCCCATAAGTTTCTATACAAAACGGGTAAGCTGTACTAATGATATTAAACGGTTAGAAAACTTAACAATGACTTCAAACGAAGCTCAGACCATTCCTAATGTGTTCCTTGGGTTTGCACCAGTGACACATTTTATAACTCGTGATTTTTTCGGGCTAACTAGCTTGCCGCTAAAATCTATAGAAAAAATGAGGGATCACCATCAAAACAAATACATCGCCTCAGAGTCATGTAAGTATATCCTTGGAGTCTTTTATACAATAATCTTCTGTAGAAATCAGCACAAAATATTGTCACACAGGTGCCGTTTACTGTGAGTCTAATTCTCCACTGATAATTGATACATAATTAACACAACTTGCACAAAAATCTTAAGCAATGTCATGGTAACTCACCTCCTGTGCTTTTCTGCAAATTACGTCGTCAAACTCATCAAGGTATATGTATGATCAAAGCTTTTCTCTTGTGCACATGAGTTTTTCCCATCAAATATAAGTAAAGATCAGGTCGCTGAATGTCGGGACACTTACTAACGTCATGCTAACATTCAGTAGCTAACTGTACATGGATCTGGAGTCGCTTGCTGAGTTTTTAAAGAGAGTTTTGCGATTTTTTAATGAAAATGCACCTGCGTAGCTTGAAAATCCTGAGACTGGGCACCACTCAGGGCTCCAGTTAGCGCGCGCAGCCATCTTTGTTTACTAACAGTAAATGGGTCTATAGAATATGAAATGACTCAGTGTATTGTATATATTTTTTAAGTGTACATAGATCATGTTTTGTATAATATTTTTCAATAAAATGTATGACATCAATATGTGGGGTATGTGGAATATGTAATTGTATTATCCTTATAATATAATGTATACTGCAACTATACATTTCTGTGCCTTTGTGGGAGCATCTGGTAGCGCAGTCTGCCAGCCACTCTCTACAGTATTTAAGATGGCTTCTCATGCTCAGAAAGATATTTGCCAGATGAAGGCCACAGGCTGAAACGTTGCACTGATTTAATAAATTTCACTGGTGTTGCAAGTCCACAGTGTACAAGAGACTTTTCATTGATAAAGTTTTGCTAGCCTTGCGTGAGCCTTCTCTTACGCACCTGTCCTTCGCTTTGGAAATTGAAACCCAGAATAAAATTAGCGCACTGTAAAGAGCTTGACATTGGCTTAAAACACAAAGTGATTTCGTAAATGTGATACTTGGTTTTTGCGCTAATAGGGGTTATGCATTAACGTCTTCCGGTCTCAGATAGACACAGTTGTTTACTCCAAATGCGATGGACATGAACCAGGTTTTCATGAGGAAAAGTTGTGAGCGAACTAAGTGAACAAAAGCTCAACGCAAATACCAAGACTCGGTGTGTTCATGAGCACAGGCAGAGGTGCTGTTGGTAGGGAAGAAATGAACCCACGGACCGCTCGGTGTTGCCAGACTTTCAAAGAGCCAAAAGCAACCGCCCCCGATCTACGGCGCCTCTGCCCGGGATCATGAGCATACACTTTTACAACTTTTCCTTGAAAATGAAAATCCAGTTCAGAAGCTGCTCTTTTCCTGCTGTTACAGTCATCACTGCGTCTACAACAGATCACAAAAGAGAGCTTTTTTAAAGAGGACTGTTTCAGGACTTGCCCCAAATCCACTGTCTGATGATCATCGCATTTGGAGTAAACAACTGTGTCAATATGGCGACCACGCCACCAGATGTAACGACCTGTGTTTATCCGAGACCGGAAGACGTTAATGCATAACTCCTACTGTTCAGGAGGTTTGAGGGCCAAAAAAATTGCGGCTGCGTCTGGCCTCCAGGCCACAGTTTGACCATGCCTGGCTTACACTATACTGTATAGAAACCCCTTTTCTTGATTTTAGTAGACTAAAATCAAGCGGAGATGTGCAAGGCTAGTTTTTACCTGAATCAATACTTTGACAATATACAGTATCTGTGCTGAGAAAAATGTCTTTAAATAATAAAGTATATTGTCTTGAATAACATCACAGCCTTGAATGACAACAGAACTTTGAAGATGTAGGCAGCATATACACTAGGACCTTTACTGTAAATAAATGAAAGCTGAAGCAGATATTAAAAACACTTGTTAAATTGTGTCCATTTTCTCACCTTTTGTTATGTATTCGTGAGCGTCAACCTTGCGCTGCGTATCTACTGTTTCCCAGCTGTTGGTTAGATCTAGATATGTAGAGGCAATCACTGGAAAAGTGATGGCTGCCAGGTTCTGTTCCACACAACCTCCAGGCTTCAGGATTAGTTTAGCCAGAGGGTCGTCACGAATAGCGTTTTGGATGCTTTCTGCTAATACGGCTCCTGCAAAATAAAAGTAATTTTAAAAAAAATCATCATTTCTATTACAGATCCTGGACTGTGTTGGTCGCATTATGTTTGAAAGTAACTTGCTAAGTTTAGTGCCCTAAAACAATAGTTTTCAACCTGAAGGGCAGCCTCACAAAAAGGTTGGGAATCTCTGCCCTAGAAAACTTCGGTTACTGCACTTCTTTGCTGTGCATCAGAGAAAAGGAACACACTGTGGATATTATTTGGCATCTGTGTCACTTGTGCCCACTCATGAGCATCGCTGTTTTGACCATTTTTTTCAGATTTATGTGCGCACTTATGTGAGTAAACAGACCAATTCACCCACATAAGTCCACACAGAGTGACACATTTTTATTTGTAATAAATTTAATTGAATTAATTTAATCGACCTTTATTTAAGCAGAGAAGTCCCACTGCGATTCAGAATCTCTTTTGCAGGGGAGCCCTGGGGGAGCGGTCAGGAGGCATTAATGGACATGTAATTGTAGGAGGAAACCTACGCAGACACGGGGAGAACATGCAAACTCCACATAGAAAGGCCCCCGGCGACCTGGGAGTCGAACCCAGGACCTTCTTGCTATGAAGCCAGAGCACTAACCGCTGCGCCACCGTGTCGCCCAAAATCCTCTCAACTCTGAGCCTCGGTCAAACCCACTGACTCTCACCTCATGTTTCATTCATGAGTCAATTTGCATGGTCCTTTTATGGTGAATTGGAGGTGGCTAAATCTTAAACATGGGGTTTGCGTAGCGTGCACCTCCTGTGGCCACTCAGAGATTTCACTTCTAATTCATCTCCTTAACACAGTCATTTTTTGTCTAAAACACAATGAACTGGGGAGTTAATTTTCTGTAATAAAAACTAAATAAAACAATAAGGCAAAAATCACATAAAAGCAGGATGAAAACAGGACAAAGCCTAAACGAACCCAGTGAATTACCAGACTTGAATCAGGGCTAGACCAGGTTCCAAACCAAGACTAAACCTTACCTGCATTTGGCTTATGTAAACCACATCTTGAACAAGACTACAGCATAAACTCTGAACCAGGACTAAAGTGGGACTTGAAGGTCTTTAAGGTCTGAACCATTTTAAAGACATAACTGATTCAAATGAAGAACAATAGAGAGTTAACAGTGCACTAAAACAACAAACACAGCCTATCAAGCAGTATGGTTCTGTCCATGGCCTAGTTTATTATGTTAGACCAAAACATACTGCTTAAAGGGTTGCATTTGGTCCCCAGGCCGCCATTTGAATCACGATGCTCTAGATGAAATATTCTATTACTTACCTGACAGTTTGAGCTCTGTTCTTGCCACAGATCTGAGGACCTGTCCTCTCACAATGGGCTTGATTGTTCGAACGACCTGTCTGCCTGTAAACACAAAACACAATACAAACATGGATAGTTTCAATACCAGGACTGTCTAACATCTGAACTCTCTTTTAAATCTTACAATTTTGTAAAATTGTACATGTACTACTGTATGTCCAGTAGTTTAGCCCTATCTTTGTCTTGTTATATAATCCAAGCTCTATTGCACCTCTGGTTAGTTGCTAAACTGCACTGTGTTACACTGTACTTGTGCAAGTGTAATGACAATGAAGTAAAATAAAATCTTACTTGATCTACACAAACTATTGTTGTGCTAACTTTGTGAAACATTTTTCTATGTCCAAAGATTCTTGTCTATACAGTACTCTAATCAATTAGAGTAATTGTGGAAGTAAAATGTGCATTAAGATTAGATTAGAATAACTGTAGATCAGGGGTGCTCAATACGTCGATCGCGAGCTACCGGTAGCTCTCGGAGGCAGGAGGAGTCGATCGCGAAGCCCTGCCTGGTTATGTGAAGCTTAGTGTCTTTTGTACAAATTAAGAGAATAATGCGCTGATGTTATCCACTGTGAGCTACAAAAGCGCAAGTCTTTTTTATGATCGCTTCAGCGGAACAGCTTGGTTTTGAGGTGCTATTATGCATTTTCACCTGTTCTGCTTTTGGCACAGTGCCCGTTCTGCTGCACGCTCCACGTCCAACCGCGGGGACAGGGAACGCACAGGGGTCCGGAGCCAAGACTCGCGAAATACGCACACTCTGTAATGTTCCGAACTCTAGTGAAGTCACAACACGCCCCACGTGTCTATACAGCCGTGAAATACAAGCGCTCCAAACCAGACAGCCATAGTATACAAGCGCTCCTCAACCAACAGCGGAGAAACGAAGCTCACGCGCTTTAAAGCGGACAGACACAACTCACACTTTCTGCAGCCAACAGCGGAGACACCCAGAACACTTACTTGAAACAGGGACAAAGAAATGCTGCGGGAGGAAACAGGTAGAGCCAGAACAAATCCCCACTAAGAAGTTTGTTTTTAATGTGAGCCAAAGCTGAGTTTCCCAAAGTCTCAAGCCCCTCTCCTGAGCGTTACCATGGTGATCAAAACCAGATTTATTAGACACAATCGAGGTTAGAATGAAGTTAAACACTAGAAAACAACTAGATTTTGATTTTTCAGAATAATTAGCTACATTGTTTTCTTCCATATTATTTTACAGGTTTAAAAATCCCACATGTTAATTCTTCTAATGAATGTAGGCCTTATTCAAGTACTAAAATTAAGTTCTTGTATTATACAACTGATGTTTAATCAAAAAAACACAATCTTATAATAAAATCTTATAATTTTAATTGATGATAACAAAAAAATACATATAAAAATCGATAGGTAGATCTTTGGGCCTTGCCTTAACTAAAAGTAGATCGCAAGCTGGAAAAGTGTGAGCACCCCTGCTGTAGATGCTTGATAACATAAACTGTTCACTCTGCTATGTGTGTGTTAGCTGGTAGAGTCTCGCCTTAGTTGATTTTTGGAGAACTGTTTTAATGAAAATGCATCTACAAAAACAAATTAAATTAAATAATGGTTGCTTTATTTGTCACCTTGATGTTCAGCTGGTTTTAATTCGATGGTCTCATGGACAGCCGTCTGCACCCCCTCTACCTAATTAGGTCAAAAGACAAAGACAAACAATGCTTTTCTCTTAAACGTTAGCAAAAAATAAAATGAAATCATGGCATTGACAATAAACAAATCAGCTCCTCGTCTCAAAATAACAGCCTTGTAACTGTAAACCTAAAACTGTATAGTATAGTAAACCCCTGCAGCCTTGGTGACCCTATACTCCAGATAGAAGTTAGAGTTGTTCTGATACCAAAACTAGTAACCACTAAAGTTTTCATATTAAGTCACATTTTTATCTATTGCAATCAGCAAGGACTAGCCCCTCATAAAACTTGCACCACATGAGTTTAGTTCAGGGCATTTCGATCGAAATGTCCAGACAGAGTAAAGACAGGAACATAGCAACAGCATCGGCTCATTTAGATTTAAAACTAAATATTGGATGAATATAGATCATTTTCCCTAAAGTAATGTAAGCTGTAGTGTTACTTTCTGTGTTTTTGCATGTTATTAGTCTTGTTATCGATCTCACACGTTTGTTTTGATTCTGAGCCTCACGTGCGTTCACTTCCTGGTTTTGTTTTGCTCTCGGTCCGTTTGTGTTCACAATACAAATTAAGCGCTTGATTCAACTGAGCCGAGACCGACCTTTCCAATCGGACCAGATTTGAATCTTGATCCGAATCAAAAGTGCATTGTGAATGCACCCTAAGACTTTTCATTGGCTTCAGGCACAACACACTGTTTTTCTTCCAGAACATGCAAGGAAATATGCAGCAAATTAGTGGATTTCATAGATATTTTACATTTTGTTTTGACAGGGTTAAAAGCAGAGAATGTTATGTTTTTGGAGTGTATGGATCAAGGAAAGAGGTGTGAGCAGAAGTATGGCACACAAACCAGATCTACACCTTGTTGAAGGGTCATATACAGAGCAGAGGGAGTGCTCTGAGGTGTTGGATGAGCATGTGCGAGGCCATCCTGTCACTTTGTTGATTAGATTTGTTCATTCTTGTATATTGTTTTAAACTCTTTAAAACATATTTGGTTCAAATTGTTATGTGCAGTTGTAATTTTAGGGAGCCGCATTTGGCCACAAGGACAATAGTTTGAGACTCTTGCCATAGGTGATCTGTAATTGGACCGAGACCACCTCTTCAGAAAGTTTGTTTGATTAAATTGTTTGATTCAGATGAGGTCTTTATTCACATCTGAAAGAAAAGTCCAGACTTTCTGAGGAAACAAACTTTGGTCCAAATTATGTACATTAAATGTGGATATGCCCTTGAAGTCTTTAAGACAGTAATTTCCATTGGTGGCAGGCAAAGAGATAAAACAATGGAGACACATACATACCTTTCCAATCCTCTACAAAGCAAACCAAACAATAGTATGTTGCACAAAAAAACAAAACAAAAAAACAACAACAAAAAACTGACTTACCACAACATTAAGCGTCTTTATAACACGGTCACTGTACCAATTCCCACCACGAACCTTCACAGCGATAGGTATTTTTCCCGCTTCAAATGGCACAATACTGTAGCGCACCACAGCAGAAGAGCCGGGCCACACTTTGATCCTCTGTACATGCTCTTTCGTGAAAGCCAAACTGCACATTTTGCTTGTCTTTTCCAAGGCAACAAGCACCTAGTGAGCGTAAGACATAAAATAACATATTGTTTTTTTCTATCAAGTAGTCACAATAACACAGACCTTATTTACAACAACTAACATATTGGTAATTGTAAAACTCTTTGGCTCTTTTAGAAACATTTGTGCCTCCACACTCTTTCTCTCCTTCTCTCCCTCTTCAGCGGTAAGCTGGGTGCAAGCATTAAAGCAGTGTTTTTAAAAGATAGTTTGTTTCGAATTGTTTCAAATTCCCAGTGATATTATGTGAAACTGTAGCTTCATATTGATCCTTATTTTGTGCAAATCTGCCTTATATCTACAGAGAAAACACCCAAACTATTCAGTGAAATAAAACGTGCAAGCAGTGTTTTCCCCTCTCTGATCACACAGAACAGTCCTGAGTCTGACGCTCCTAAAGTCCAGTGTTACAGGGGCAGAACTAAGGGGGGTATCTGGGGCTGAGGCTCCTAAACCTGGCCTCTATGGGGGCCCCCATAAAGACCTTTTTAATTATAGTAAAATAAAATCACATGATAAGAATATAACATCTAAAACACATCAAAATACAGGAAATTTCTTAGTATTTTTTTAAATTCTCCTGTGAGAGGACCCCAGGCCCCCCTGAATTACATCCACACCTTGTTATATTGAAATATATTTGTAATAAAGAGTTTATGAATCTAATGGTATGTGTTGTAAAGTTAAATTAGATATAAATTAAATTCGCCCCCTGGTGGTGTCACTAGGTCAACTTCAAGGATTACAGCTGAAAATGTTAGCTCTTGTCCTCTGATCAGCCACGCCTCCTCTAATCTGACACCTGTAGATTAAATGTGCTATGTGCTGCCTTAAACATGTAGGAACAGAAATATTTACATTTAGACTTTTCACATCAATCAACATGCATTGCTCATGTTGTTAATGTGACGAATAAAGACTATATTGACAAAAAATCAAATTGCAATTTTTCTGTTTGATATTGCAATTTTGATTTGATATGCAAAGTTCAATGATAGATGTTTTTCTTCTATTTAGCATGTTGTTTTGCATCAATTGCACAGTGTTAACCATAAAAAACAAACCGCACTACTAATTTGAAAAGTTAAACTGCAAGTCTATGCGTATTATTTAGGCATTAAAACTACTGAAGCTACAACCAAGCTTGTTTGACTGGTGTGTGCCTTGACAATTCAGTCGTTCTGCACTCACAAACTGGAAGACACACCACCAGAAAGAAGAAAAAATTGCAGATTTTGTAATCAGCTAATCGCAGTTGATAATATTGCGATATTGATTCAATATCAATAAATTGTGCAGCCCTAGGGTACATTATTAGATGAAAATTGGACGCTGCAAACAAAATTTCACCTGAAAAGATATTTTAACAAAAAATCTGTGCTGAAGTAAAAGTGATTATAAGTTTATTATTATTTCTTTTTATTATTATTTATTGAGCTTCAACAACTCAAATAAAAATCTTACTTCTGTGAAGGAAATTATACATGAGGAAATAATGTAACCATTCTCGCCTAAAACGTGCCCTTTATCGTGTTTAACGAGAATATGAATGATTTAAACTCATTTGCAACTGCTGAGTCTTTCCATCCTGAAATGCAAAAGAGAAGCAGGTGCTCAAACAAGAAAAAAAGGCACTTTCCAATATCGTGCAGAAATTATTTCAATATCAGAAAAGTTTATGTTATTTAAAATAACATTTTTGATGTGTGCAGTTAGAGTTCAGACTGCATTTCACTGCACAAACCAAGTTTAAACCAGAGTTAAAAAATACATAGGGGTAATTATTATTATATGGGGTGGTCAGGGGGTCCTCCCCCTGGAGATTTTGGATAAAATAGATGCAATTTCCTGCAATCGGACTATGTTCAGTTAACTAATTCTATATTTCAACCACTTTTTACTTGATAACTAATTTAGTTGTTTATTAGACTAGGCTGAGGATTTTTGCTCTCTGCAATGAAGAACATGCCAGTGAGGGGCCTTCTGTCTGCAGGTGCCGGGTTTGACTGACACTGCAGCCTCCAGATTTGCCCTGTCTCTGCTGCTTTTAGCGCTGTCACTGTCTGTGAGCTGCTGCTGCTTCCTCACAGGGGATGCACAGACGCCTCAAGCTACATTTCTGCCTAAAGCCTTAATGCTCACTTCTTCAGGACTTGTGTGTTGTGCTGCTTTTATTAGAAGTCAGCGTATCTTTTCCCAGAACGCGCTGAGCTCTCCGTCGCTGTATTTCGCGCTATGGAACATGCAATGGCGTGATTCCACGCTATTTGCTGTTAAGGACATGAAACAGAAAGAACACATGACGCAGGCTGTGACAGACGAATGCACAAGTGAGAGAGTGAGAGAGAGAGAGAGAGAGAGAGAGAGAGAGAGAGAGAGAGATGGTAGTTGGCCAGTTTAAAACATTTTACATCACAGCTGTCTTCATGAAGTGAAAAATAAACTGAGAAAAAAAAAAAAAAGAAACAGTTGACCAAGAGGGCACTTAAGCCAGAGAGGACCCACCACCAGGACTCTACCTGTGCACGTCCCTGCCGTAATGTAATCAATTTGATACATAATACAATCCAAGCTACCCTTCATGGACTAAATTGGATCCTCTGGAGGGACAAGTTTCACCTGTAAGCCCCAACTTAAACTTGAGAATTGAAACTATGAAATGGCTAAAAACAGTTACAGCCTACAACCTCTCCCCAGAAAAAAAAAAATATGTGCATGAAAGTATGATTTTGCTGTTTGCAACTTTGCTAAATGAAGGATATTACACCTTAGTTGCAGGAACACATGCATAAATCAATCAAAATAGAAAACTGACTAAAAACAGCATGAGTTAAAGAGGAAATTGAGAAAATGTTCTTACATTTAAAGCGTTGTTATCATTTTGGTTGTTGTAGTACACTACGGCTTTAATCTCCACCTGTTCGTATCGTGCGACTGAATATGGCAACTTTAGATCCACAAAAAACGGTGTGTTCACCACAAATGTCCATGGATTTCCCACACAAAATCCTGCAATGCCACATTCTTTTGTACTGTTACTGTTCATACACACATTTTATTTTCGTGTTGGACTTGGCCTTACCTGTTTTCAAGGACGAGCTCACAGCAAGGACGGACCATTCAGTTAAACTGTCAGGAAGAACAGCGGCTATAGATTTCATGGCGACTCTGTAAAGCAGTCGTGTAATACAATGAATTTAGTTCTCAGTGGTTCTCAGTAGGATTAGACCTTATGACACATTCTTATGTATAAAAACTTAATTGGATATAAAAAAGTGATCCATTGTGACAAACAGCAAAAAGACTGTTCAGCAGCCACAGTCTGTGTAGACCAGTGCTATAATGTAAGATGGTTTGATACCAGTTCCGAAATGGCTCTTATGTTTTTAGTTTTATTTTTTAAAACAAACTTGTGGTCTGTGCACTTACATCTTAACAAAAATGCCTATGCAAATGAATCAGTTGATTCCACAAGCGGCACATGGTAACAACACAACATTTGCTCTTTGCTAGAGGGAGGCAGATCAGCCGGCTGATATTTTGGGGCCAATATTTGGATTATTTTATTTTATTTTTTTTGCCACATTGGCCATATTGGCTATCGGACTTAATTTTTGGTCGGTATTTGATAAGGCATTGTGACGAAGTGACGTTCCACTTCGCTACAGCCTAAGGATCTGACAGTGTATCGTCGGGCCACCTGCCCTCGACCGCCACCTACTCCTCTTCGCACTCAACTTCCATGAAACCCTCTCGGGGTGGTGACCACACAGGAGGACAGGAGAGTTTTAGAACTCTTCTAAAGTCAATATTTATTATTAGGCTAAATCAGGGGTCGGCAACCTTTTACGTTCAAAGAGCCATATTGGACCAAAAAAACAAAAACTAAATCGGTCTGGAGCCGCAAAAAATGTAAAGCCTTATATAAGCCTTACAGTTAATGCAACAGATGCTGTTTATATAAGCGTTGTCAACCTGTTATCAAAATAATAAGTCGGATACAAATGTAAAATGAGCTTTCATAATTACCATATTACCGTACTACAACTCGCTCTGGAGTGTAAGTGCACAAGCCAAAACACACATATTAGGAGACGTGTATAGGTCGTACCGGACAACAAGTGGCACTTTTTTGCGGGTAATTATTACATAAATCGACAGCATGAACAGACGCGGGGCGCGTTTATAATCCCGCTCCTGCTCGAGCCTTTTTTTTTGACACGGAGGCCAAGGAACGCTGACATGAGGCAAAACTACAAGATGCAGATCAAAATATGACTAAACTCTGCAAAAATCAGCTTTACATTATCACTCAATCATGTGTTCATTGGCGTTCAATGAGCGATGTGACTGAAGCGCTTACCTGAGACAAAGTTCCACACATCTCTTTCCGCCAAATCCAGCTGATTTTGCCCAAACTCCGCGTGTTATTTCCGTGCCTTCGTGCATAAAATACAGTCCTTCATTCATTACTCGGTAAAGTTTTCCCCTGCGCTGCTTCTGTTGTTGATCTGCAAATCCTCGATCGTCTGTGAACGGGGTTCAACGCTCCCGGGTTGCAACAAAACTTACGCATTTGCAATGAAAGCAAATGATTCGGTCCAAAAACTGTTGAATCCTGTGTTCTATCGTTCTGTTTCCCTTTTGGATCCATGGCCCTGACGCACCTGCCGTTTGGCTTGTTTACAACAGCCTCCCGCAGACCCACGGCGCTGAAGAAAAAACACGTGTCGCCCGGCTATGACGTAATTCTTCGTTGACAGAAATGTTGAAATTAAATATTTATTCTGCACATTTTTACAGCATATAAAACTTTAAGAGTGTTTGACATAATTTTCCTACTACGAAAAATAAATTCTTAAATATATTTATATGTTCACACAATTTTCCACTTTCATGTTTTTTGAACGGCCCCCAAGGAGCCACTAGGGGGGCGCTAAAGAGCCGCATGCGGCTCCGGAGCCCAGTAATATAAAGCTGGAGACTGGGAGACACCTGCAGATGTGAGCTGTTAATCTGAACTGCAGATATACACCTTTCTTCTTCTCTGCGGTTTATTTTTGCCGAGATAACGCCACAGCTGTTGAAAACGCCACCTGCTGTTGAAATGTATTAACTGAGGGAATGTGCTTAGTGCATTAACTTGCTAAAAATAAATACATTTTGGTACATTTTAACTTAAATAATTTTAATAACTTTTCCCACAATGTGACTGGATGGTTCTCTGGCCAGCTAATGCTAGCTAATAGGACTTCCAGAGTGGACCATGGGTCTGGACTGTCCACCGGCCAGAGGCTCACAATAATGCGATGCTACCAGCCTGGATGTCCCCCGGCCCCTTCCAGAACACTCTTACAAACTCAACCCAGTTAAGGGAGCATTTGAGTCGGGTGCCCTTCCACGTGGTACCAGATGAACGCGTAGGCTATTGTCTGTCCGGACATCCTGCTGCATCTCCGCTTGTAAACTTGAGATCGGTCTCCACAAACACGCATCACGGGCGCGATCCCCGCAGCAGCCCCTGTGCCTCTGGTTCTGTCCGAGGCTGTGACCCGCGGCAGTCCCGTGCCTCTGGTTCTGTCCTAGGCTGAGCGGCAGTCCTGGTGCCTGTCCTCTGAGCCACGGCAATACGCCGCCGGGATCATTGTGCTTGAGCTCGGGGCATAATGTTGAATTAAAGCAAGAGTGGGTTCAGGATGATGATTGGGTTAGGGTGAGGAAAAGGGTTAACGTAAAAGTTAAAATAAAAAATAAAAAAAAATGTTTGTTTGTTATTTTAATAAAAAAATAAAAAAGAAGATTTAATAGCTTTATTTAAATTTGTTAATAAAAAAAACCATAATAAACTTCGTTAAAAGCACACTGACACTTCCACATTCCGTTTTGCTTCATGGTGTGGATCTGCGGTTCAGACCTGCAGCTCAGATCTGCAGGTTCTCGTGGTTCTCCCGGTCTGCAGCTATACCCTTCTCCCGGAGCCGCAGGTTGCCGACCCCTGGGCTAAATATATTAAATTTATTTTGTGGAAAAAATTTTGGGGCGTTTACTTGGTTTGAATTTTCTTGGAAATTTGTGTTTAAAGAGAAACCTCAGCATAAAAAAAAAATGCCTTTTCAGTGTTCGTTTTGGGTTTCACTTACCCATTTGGGCCTTGATTAGGCAGCAGCTCATCTCTCCAAAGCCATGTGTCTTCGAATTGTTCACGTGTATGTTGGATAGAACTATCGTCTATTCCCAAGGCCCCCAGATCATTGTTGTCATCAGGATCTGTCAAAAGGTTAGTGACCTGTTTAGAAGCTTTCTTTTTTATACAGAGAAATAGAGGCAGATTTTTGTTTATTTTTTTATGATTGTTGCAATGTTTCCAACTCAAAATTCTTACTTGATACATCTGAGGAAAGACCACTTTCAGTGTTTCGTCCCATATCTTCATCATCTGGCGTTTGAGTAAAGACTATTTTTTTGTAGATGTTGCAGCATTTGAGGAAAGCCCTGATACACTCTGGTCCCTCTGTGATGTACAGCGAGCGCTGCTCACAGGAGTACGGCATCAGAACCCCCCTCAGACCGTCTCGGCAGCAGCGCTGCAGGGTTTTCTCCTGGAAATTTCCCACTGTCAGACATAAAACTCAATCTTAACTATATTTTTTAATGTTGCAAATTGATTTCCAAAGGTCGTTGATTGTCTTACACAGCTGTGTTTGGTGCGCCATCTGAACAGCAGAGCGCCTCCTCCTGGCAGTGTTTGGACACTTCAGGTCTGTGAGTGAAAGTTTACAGCAATAATGCACAAATTACATCTGAATGTAATTTTTCCTAAGTGTTTGGATACCTTGCCTAGTGCTTGTAGATGGCCCATTCAACATTGCAAAAAGCAGCCCAGCATCTCTGAACACTCCCATTGCGTTCTCTCCACTTCCTTGGGTGCATCCAAAGTCTCTGCTGTCTATCTCATTCAAAATCTTAGTTCACAACAAGAAATGGCCACACATGAATTACTTCAGAAAGATATTGTAAATGTTTAAATAATACAAACTGTGGAATCTGATTTTATTTTTGTGAGAGTGTAGATTTAATTTTCATACTATTTTGTGTTTTATATGTTCACATACTAAAAAAAAGTGAACTAGAATTAGCATAACAGGCTCATACATGTATGACATAAGAACTATCAGGAAAATGAATACTCAAATCAAATCTGCCAAAATTTTCACATCCAAAGAAATCAATCTCTTGTTAAATATAATTAAGAATATTACTCAGACATCTTGCTCAAACAACAACAAAACAAAAACAAAAAGCATAGAGTTGTGAATGTCAGTGTGATCAGTACTGATGTTTGTGACATTTGTACGAGGTGATAGATGTACATTAAATATCAAAAAGAATGATTATATTTTAATTATTAAGTCAAATTATTAAATAAATATGCTTATTTCTCACGTAGAGAAAACGTTCACACATTTAACAGATGTAGTAGATTTACAAATCGCTGTTTATAAAAGACAAACTCACGTGTCTTTGAGTGAAGCGATTCTTTCGGAGCAGGTACACAGCCTGGTCCACTGCCACCAGACTGACCTTTGCAGACGGTTCACCTCTGATCTCCAGGTTTATAGTTTTGCCAGGCTGAAACGGGGATCGCGCTGGGTCCGGTCCAACGATAGTTGGCTTTAGTTTTGGTCAGATAGAAGAAAAAAAAATTACTGTATACATGTGTGTAATTTTTCTTCGGAACTAATGCATGATTACAGAATCTATTAGTTATTGAGTAGCACTTAGTACCATTAGCTTTACGATATACAGTAAGCTGCTGCATGAGGCTTCAGCACACTTCTGGTGGGTAAGGGGGTTTGTGGTACTTCATTGTCGCTCGACTGCATTGTGAAGGGCAAAGTAGTGACTGAACATTGAAATTGTATTTGTTTGTTTTTTTCTACAAATGCATGGTTTGTGATCCTGTTTTCCCCAGTTACAAAAAAACTTAAATGCGTTGTACCGTTGTATTTTCTTACTATTACATAACTTAAAATAAATTTTTTTCTAGCACACATATTTTTTAAATGTATCTATTTAGGTGAAAAACAGTAACCGTCTCCGTTTAAAAATGTCCCATTTGACAGATTCGTCTGTTGCTGTTGATAACAGTGCGGCTAACTGCTCTTAGCGTACTGTCTAGCTCCTAACAGCTTTAAAAAAAAAAAAGTAAAACACATTACATGTAAAATACTGTACATGCTGAACAATTTGGATAGTCAGAGCAGCCCTGGGGCCTCATCCTCCACCACCAAGCTTTTCTTAACCAGCATGTTTTCAGAATGCACTAAGTAAGTGAGCATAACATGTAGACTAATGTAGGAAGTTTAAAAAGAATTCTTTCTGTTCGCTTACATTTTTAAGGAAGCAAAACTCGAGTAGCACCTTCAATACACTTTTAGATTAGAAAGAATACTCACTGGTTTGACACAGGAGTTGGACACCTCCACTTTTAATGAGTCAGACACCACCTCTGTGCCCAGCAGATAAAATGCCACAAAGCGAAATGTGGGAATCATCTCAGGTGTGATTGTGACGGGGACACTGGTGACCTGTTGTCCAATCACTGGAACACGCTTCCCTTCCAAAATCTTTCCTTTGGTAAGGATCTGTGGATGGCAGAATAACAAAAGAAAAGTGACGTCAACGGCTACGTAGAAAAGGCGCAGCTCCACAGCCAGACTGCTGTTCCAGGATACATGTGTGTGTCTGTGTGTGAAAGAACAGACATTTGAAAAAAACAGATGTTATTTCCTGCATTTGGGCACACACAATTGTAAATATTGTTGGCATAGAAATTTGGGATATTTCTAAATTTTAACAGCTGAGCAGTGGTAACTCTAGGCACTGTAGTGTAATTAGTTTCAATTGTGTGGATAATAAATACTTTTCTCTAAGAAGTGAGTCTCCCAACACTCAATGTATCTTTTTTAAAGGTACACTGTGTAACTTTGTGGTGAAAAGAGACAACAAAATTCATTAGAAACTTGCCAACTTGTATTTGTTCAAGTCTATTTTTGATCATCAAGTTACACCAGTGGTTCCCAATCTTTTTTGTCCCAAGTACCCCCAGATTTTGGTCCCACACGCCGAGTACCCCCTAACCTGTGCTTTTAGATATACAAAGGGGTTTTCTAGTAGAATACTGCCAATTGTTGCTCTTGCATGTTCTTGTTTTCACAAAAAGTTGGCTGAAAATGCTTCAAAAGTTTTGAAAATGTATCACAAATAACATTTTATTTTAATTAGGAATGCATTTCACCTTCTATTAAAGTCTGAAATCATTCCCCTGGTGAGGACGTGCGTACCCCCAAGGGTCCACGTACCCCTAGTTGGGAAACACTGAGTTACTTAGTGCAACTTTTCAAGAAGATATGCCCTAGACATTTTGTATTTGTCCCCAATTTATTGTATTCTTTAACATTATTTTTGCCTGCTATTATTATACTACTGTTAACATTAATTTACTATGGATTTAATTGACTTATTTGTTTATTCATTAAATGTTTTATCAGCTAGGTCAGGTGAGAACAGTTTCTCATTCACAATTATGACCTGACTACTCCCAGTGGAATCTGCCGTAACGAGAAGAGACAGTGTTACTAAAGGCAAGGAAAGCACACTTCTAGCACACCCTAAGCTGGTGTATGTACAGTATGTTCACTCATGGGGTCACCAATGTGGCGGAGGATAATTGATTCTTGAAAACAAGTGTAGATTATTTCACATCACCAAAATGGCTAAAAGACAATACATTATATACCCAAAAGTATGAGTGAGAGACACAGCTTTGGCCTGCGCCTCGCCACACTCTCCTGTGTGTTCATTTTAGTAATGTGCCATTCCTGCATATGCTGCTGGAGACCTGCTTCTGTATGGTAGACCAGGATTATCACTGAAGCTGTGGTGGTTTGTGGTCCTTGCTGCTGGGGATTTATGCATTGCCTCTCTCAGTCCACTGCTGTGAGCTGTTAACACCTCGTCTGATAAAGGTGTTGCCTAACCGGCTCCCCAGCCCTGCTTGGGAAAAGGAAACTTTATTTGCACGCACTTCTGTCTCAGATGCGGGAAATTGCGATTTGTCCTGGACCAGATGATTGTGTTCATGTGCAGTCCAAGCTTGTTACTGGTGTGTTTCCAATTGCCGTCTGCTTCGCACTACCTACAAATGCTGTAGAAGGATGGATGGAAGGACAGATGGACAGACAGACAGACAGACAGACAGAGTACTCAATCATTTCTCTCACCAAGTATGAAATTTCTTGAATGCTATGCCTTTGGTCAGACTTGATGCTCAGTTCCACGCCGGGTACCTGCCCTAATGCAACTTGACGAACATCATGGATGTACAGGTAGTTAGCACTCCCTGTGTTCAAAGGTTTGTATGGCTCCACAGTCACGTCTATTGAGGCCTGCCTGTCTGAAGGTAGACCATCCTCGTTAGTTTTTATCTTGAAGGGAGGAAAAAAAAAATCCATAAGATAAATTCAATGGTAAACCCAATAGCTCAAGACGAGTATGTTTGATGTATACATTGATTCTCTGACGGCTGAGTTCATTGGGCATGTTGATGGACACTATTCCAGAGCTTCTTGTATGCTGGCTGCCCCTTACAGTGATGGTCAAAGGGACATTGTACGCTGGACTTCCATCGTGATAAGTCGTGTCAACCTGAGAAACACAACAGGACAGGTCATTAATTGTATATGTTCTGCAGAGATTTTTGATTTCAAATCAAGTGAACTGCTCAGAGCAAAAGAGGCAGCAGCTGCTGCGCCTGTGCCTTAAAGAAGAGAGAGACTCATCTGATTCAGAATTCAATAAACAGTTTATTACTCCAGCGCTTTTAAGAATTTTACTTTGCAGGTTGATTTAACCCTTTTGCCAGTTTTTAATTAATTAGTTAATTGAGTATTAGTGTATTATATGTCATGAATATTAAATACAGCTCTTTTTTTTTGCTTTGAATTGGGACACTGTAGCTCTTTAGCTGTGAACGTTTGCAGACCCTGGTCTGGTTTGGGCGACACGGTGGCGCAAGCGGTTAGCGCTCTGGCCTCATAGCAAGAAGGTCCTGGGTTCGACTCCCGGGCCGGCCAGGGCCTTTCTATGTGGAGTTTGCATGTTCTCCCCGTGTCTGCGTAGGTTTCCTCCGGGTACTCCGGTTTCCTCCTACAACTAAAAACATGTCCATTAATGCCTCCCTTGACCCTTCCCCCAGGGCTCCCCTGCAAAAGAGATTCTGAATCTCAGTGGGACTTCCCTGGTTAAATAAAGGTCAATTAATTAAAAAAATTATTAGTTGTAATCTATTATGAAGATTGTGTGAACTGTGAGAGATTGTATCTTGGACCATCAAACTTTAAAATGTCTACCTCAAAATTTCAATCAAGGAGGCTTTTTAAAAAATAGTCTAGTTGATCTGCAACATAACAGCCCCTCGGCTTACAACAGCCCCTAACGAAATCAAATCAGTCAAACGCTAATAAAACTCATGAATGGCACCAAGGATGAGATGGTCTTGACTATCTGAGCTATGAGAGTGCATTTGTCATTCTTGTAATTAGTCAGTCGTAACACATCTGTTTAGAAAGGCTTGATTTGTTGGATTAAAATAGCATATAAGATTAGCATATTGTTGTTTTTGTTGGTGCTTACAGGGCTGTGCACAACTGGGTTATTGTCAATATTCTGGTCATGAAAAGTTAATGAGGTAATGGCATGCATATTTAAGTATTAAATCTGCTATAAACATTAGTTTTAGGTTTAGTTAACGTTTAATAAATGCACTTGCAATACTTACTGTAAAATAGAAGGGCACACCAGGTTTAAAGTACTTAGACATGTCTTTCAGAGTCAAGATATAAGGTGTTGTCACAATTTTAATGCTTTTTTCTGCCTCAACCAGGTCACCACCTGTGGGAAAGAACAAGGCAAAGAGACTTAGTGAGACAAAGAGAGAGATGAGGCATTAAAACTCTATTAGTTTCAACACAGACAGCTATAGTTTTTTTTTTTTATAGTTATCTTTAAAAAAAAAAAAAAAGTTGGTTATTCATAAGTGCATAACTTTGGTAAAACCTAAAACTACGATACCCAGATAACTCATTTATCTGGTTTTAGTGTGTATCTGTTACAGGCAAAGTTGATCATCCAGGCCTTCTATACAATGCCTCGGCATTCTATAGAATGCCTGGTGTTTTCAGGCAAAGTTGGAAATAGATGTGTTATTATCTACTTTGCCTTGGCATTCTATAGAATGCCTCACAACTTTTAGGCAAAGTAGATAATCTTTGACAAAGCATAATTTACTGGATTACAAAACAAAAACACATACAGTTTTAATTAAATACCATCCAAACTAGGGCCCAAGGGGCAAACTTCGGCCATTCGGTAGGACTAAATTTGCCTGCAAAGGAGTGCTGATGTTTGAGTATCTATTTGATTACACATGTTTCTTACAAAGAAGGCCATATAAAGTCTATTTTCCTGAAAGACTAATAAAAGATAATTTTATTATAAATTTGCTTTAATTGAGCCAAAAAAAAAGCAGGTTTTGCTCTTGTTATATAATAAGTTTGTCCATCTAAGATTGGACACCTCTGCAAAGCCTTATTTTGCTGCTGTAGTGGTTGTTGTGTTTGTTGTTATGGTCAGTTGTAGACATGGTTTTGGTTCTCTTTTCTTCCCTCTCTTTTCTTTAAAAGGATAATTGGCAAACCTTCATATAAAGGCCATACCTGTTTGTCAAAGCCTGATCCCATCAGATCTCAGAAGCTAAACAAGTTAGGGAGTGGTTAGTACTTGGATAGGAGACTGCTGGAACACCAGGTGCCACAGGGGGACGACAGAAGTGGATTGTGCATTCTATAGAATGCCTGGATTATCAACTTTGCCTGTAGCATATCTACCAGTCTAGTAGTCAAGATCGCACTAATCGAGATCAAGCTTGCTTGAGACTATCTACATACACAAAGGAAATATTTGTCCAAAGCAACTGATAACATATGTCAGTAAATGTAATTTCTTTTAGACATATATATATTTTAATTATTCTTTGGAACTTTCACAATTTACATTTCAGATTTCAGCTGCAAATGTGTTTCATCTGTTTTATGTATTTCTGTGCCTTTACCTGATGCACTGATCACAGTCAGTTTGATGTACACATATTTGTCAACCAGAGAGCTTATAGAGCAACCTCGCACTTTACAAGCTTTTTTTATTTCATCCACTTTAAGATTAAAGTTCCTGTGCCTGTTTTCTGCAAAACAAACATATGAAATATTAGAAGAGGTTTTAAAAAGACATAGCATGTTCAACAGTTTAAAAGTCCTTTAAGACATATTTAAAGAGAGCTTAACACTAAATCAACGTCTTGCTGACGTACAGTATTTTTGCCATGAGCTCCAGATCGCAGCACCCACCCCCTGACACAAGTGACCAGAGCCCTGTACTACGAAGCTAGATTTGGGGTTTAGTGAGGTAAGTTCTGGGTTAAATCTGGTCTGGCTTTCCTACGAAACTAGATAACTTCCTATCAGGACAGATCTCTATGGCAACATGCGGCAAACCCATAACCTGCTCCAGACCAGGATAAGTTCCTGAAAAGACGAGGCGCTGGCCAATCGGAGATGAGAAATTAGGTGTTTGTGAAGAAAGGGGGGAGAGAGAGATGAGAAAGGGCAGCGGAGAAATGAGGAAATACGAAAGTCAAGGTGTATTCTTTTATATCAAAGCGATGCGCACGTAACATATTTATAAAGAGGAGCGATGAGATCGTATATGTAACAGTAACTCAACTGAATTCTGTTTAATCTGTGTGAGGATTGATAAACTCTTTCATTGTCAGAAGTATTGAATAACTGCACTTTGTGCACATTTGGATGTAGATCTTTACGCATCACTTTGACTCAGACAAATAAAAAAAATTAAGACTGTTGTCAGCATATGAAATACAGTCTGTTGCACTGGTTTAGATTGTGTGGGATTTTGACTCACCATGTCCACTTGCTTCACATTAGGAGCTCTCCTACTCTCTTGACCGTCTCTTAGTCCATAGATCACGTAAGCAGTGGCATTAACAGTTTCACCAAAAAGATAACTAAAACACAAGCAAACATTATTGTCCTGTTAATATTATTATAATTTTTTTTACAGATATTGTTATTATCGTCAAAAAACAAGTTTGACAAACAAACCTTGCAGTGACTTCCACATTCAGTTCAGTATCGTCCACTTCCAGGTATTGTTTTGTTGGTGTTACTGTGACTCTGAAGGCAGGCAGCACTGCAAAACAAGTTTAACATAAGATCCAAAAGAAAGCTAGGACTAATAATTCAACTGGTTCGGACTAAGCTCTGTCTGTTAAAGTAATAAGTTGCATCCACCTGACACTATAATTTCAGATGAATGGCATTTGTGACTTGTGACTGGCTCAGCGAACAAAGAGTTCACTTACGTCATGTACTGGTGCTGGGTTTTGGAGCTCATAGTGCCAAACACACAAAACCACCACATCGCCAAAATCAAAGAGGCAATACCTTTATATACTTTTGGCGCATCTACAAAATTACATCTTTTAAAACCATTATTTGTAATTGTACAGTCAATATTATTTATTTATATTGTTATTTAGTAATTTATGTTACAAAAGTTTGTCAGCATAGCCCAATACACAGGGGCGGCCCGTGACTGAGGCGATAGGTGCGACGCACCGCCAACAAAAAAGGAAATAAATGTGATAAGTGTCTAGTTAAAGTTGATCAAAACGTGATAAAAATGCCATAAAACATCATTGTCCAATCAGAGGAACTTATTTTGTCTGCTGGTACAAAGTCCCGCCTCTTTTGGTGCAAATCCAAATTTCAGCCTTGTAATGCAAAGTAATGGGACCTGTGAGTGCTTGTACCTGGCGCTCTGTCATCATGTCATGTGTGTGTGACAACGCAAGGCACATTCATCTGTTAAATAGTGCCATGGGTCCAGCGCAGCCAGGTCAGCTGGTGCTAGTGACCCAACTCAGAATATTCATCACCCTTAAAGCGAGACCAAAGTTTAACACCAGCCAAGTTATAACAAAAGGTGGAGAATGTATTATCATGTATTTTTGCCAAGTTGGGCTCAGAGTTGTGTATTTTCTGCACTTGTGTTCAACAGGGATGGGATGATTCACTTGAGTCACGATTCGATTCCGTTTTCAATTTTGCAGCCACAATTTTTGATTTAGTTTAATTTTATTAGTTTATCTGTAATAACTTTTTTTTTTACCTTAAGACAAAATAAACCATAATCAATTATGTTTATAACATAGCCGCTGTTGTTTGAGTCAGAACTGGTATTTTTATCAATATTTGAACAGCAAACAGTCATATTTAGTGACCATATTTGGAGTCGTTAACATAATAATGCACAGCCAGGTCTTGCACAAGTTTACACTTTATTTGTTCAAACATTGTGGCTTTTATTGTGTTCTTCTTTGTATTATACAACTATGTTCTTATTTGTATTATACAACTATGTTCTTATTTGTATTATACAACTATGTTCTTCTTTGTATTATACAACTATGTTCTTATTTGTATTATACAACTATGTTCTTATTTGTATTATACAACTATGTTCTTATTGTATTATACAACTATGTTCTTATTTGTATTATACAACTACAGAGTGTGTGTGTTTAAGTCAGTGGCTACATGATCGATTCTGGCCTTTCGATTCAATCGCTGCAAACTTCGATTAATTTTTGAAGTTTTTGAACAATTTCCGTCCCTATTGTTCAACCATGTGTTTACTTAATGGCTGGAACTAGTTTAATCAGGCATTTATGACTTTGGTATACAGTAGTGATAATTTCATTCTACATTTGTTTGCTTTGTTTTACCTGTTAGTGTGTTTTGTGTTGAACAGTTTAGCTTCGCCTGTGTTAATTCAAATTTTAAAACAAATAAAACAATGTAAGATCACAGGTTTCTAAACATCAACAAGAAACTGTTAGAAAACCAAGTATTCTCACTTACTTTTACTGTGGAGAGCACCACAGCAATAAAAACTACTTCTGCTGCAGAGTTGTCTGTCACTTGTGAGCACAGCGCCATTTGTTGGACAAATGCGTGTACTACAGTTAAAATTATGTGTTCCACATCTGGACGTTTGCATTTAAATTCAGGTCAATTTAGGTGAAAATGAAGCATTTTCTTGTTTTATAAACAGGCCTGAGCTAGCACAAACTTAGTTAACTTCACTTTTTGAGGACGATAGATGGAAGTATTGATCTCAACTTAACTTCCTATTTTATATATATAATTCTATAATATAATTCATAATATAATTCCATTATCAATAACGTACCATACTTTTTTACTTCAAAAGTGGTGTTGAAGCTGTTCTGAGGCCAGTTGTCAAATTTAGCTATTACAGTCCACTGTCCTTCACTGTTAAAAAACATGCATGTTATATAAAAGCTTAACAAGTCAAAGCTTATTTTTGAAAGTAAAAATCAAAGACTTGCGTCACGATTTCAGGAAGCGGGTAAGATGTGGCGAAAACCCCTTTTTCTGGTCTGGTGCTGATTACCCGGTGAACAACATTACCTGCTGTATTCTGAAAAACACAAAACAAATGTATTTATTAGTGCTGTCAAGCGATTAAAAATAGAGAGATTAATTAATTATGATCTGTAATTAATTAATCTAATTAATCTAATTTTAATCTCACCTAAAATTACTGAGAAAAAACACTCAACTTAAGTGTTTTTGTTTTGTTTTTAATTGAATTAATTACATTATTGTTGCAGATGGGAAATGCAAAAAATGAAGACTTTAGGAAGTTTTTGAACATAAAATTCCCGTTCATCAGTCCAATAACTACTCTGGTCTGCTTCTTTATTTTGTCTCGTTGCAACTCGTCACCACTTAAAGATTTCAAAATAGATTAATGTGATTTAAAAAATTAACTTAATTAATATGTCTGTAATTAATTATTCTCAATTAATGCGCTCATTTGACACCCCTTGTATTTATTCATATTTTGGTCAAGTGTTATCTCAGTTAAATAATAAAAGACAAAAATAAAGTTCGCAGAAAAGGTCTTCAGATGTACAGTGGTCATCTTAAAATGAAGATGTTTTGATTTCTATCAGAAAGTCATTTTTAATCTGAAGTAAAAAGTTTGAAAAGGATTATACTTGAAACTGTTTACAAATGGATGCTAGAACAATGTGCTACCGAGAGAGACTTGTCAATGCATAGTTGGGTCTCCACTCACAGGTGGTTGCCAAGGAGACGAATATTGCGAATAAGGTGTTCTTGGTGTTATCGCTTCATCAGAGCACGGACAACGATGTCCCAAAAAGTGCCAGCAGACTTCCGAGCCAAGGTAGACAGTTATTGAAAGTTTGTTGAAAAGCAAGTAAATGAACAAAACGTGACACCAAGTCATATTATTAACATGGACGAGGTGCCCGTCATGTTTGACAGCCCCACGGGCCGAAGTGTCGCAGAGAAAGGGCAAAAGAGTGTGAATATATAGTGACGACTGGTCATAAGAAGCCATATTTCACTCTGATGCTGGCATATTGTAGCGATGGGACAAAATTTACACCATAATCGTCATTTTCAAACAAAAATTGAATCCCCCTCAGTTGCTGTTGCCGTGAAGCAGAAAAGATGCATGGATAAAAAAATAATGAACTTTTGGCTCACAAAGTGAAACACTATGCCTTCGGATGGCTTTTTTAGATCACACAAAGCTCTGCCTGTGATGGACAGTATGTGAGCGCACCTCACGCCACAGTTCAAAGCGAAGTTAAAAGCTGCTGAAACAACACTTGCCATCATCCCTGGAGGCTTAGCCAAAATACTATGGCCACTTGACATTTCGGTGAACCAGAACTTTAAGGCAGTTTTGCGTCTCCTGTGGGAGCAGTGGATGATGGAAGGAGAGCACAGCTTCACGACAACTGGAAGGCTGCACCATGCAACTTTCCAGCAAGACATCGGATGGATTGACAACAAGGCATGAACTTAAAGGGGTCCAATTGTGTTTTGTTTTAATATTTAGTAAAAAACTAGAACATACGCAGATCAGTAATTTACCTTTTGTTCATTGTAAAACACAAAGTTGATCTAAAACGGCTTGAAAATAGAAACAGCTCTACTGACTTCCTGTTCAAAACTGCAGAACTGATAAGCCCGCCTCTTCATTTTAAAATGTAACTGTAAAAAGCAACAGATTTAAAACAATTTTTTATTGTTGGAAAGTGAATATGGGACAGTTTTAAACCATTTAGGCTTCACTTTGAGTATTGATCTTTTGAATTATAACAAGTAAAGACAAACAAGTGGGAGCGGATAGGTGGTAGGTGAGAACAGGGATTTCTGAGCAGTTGAGCTCCAGCTGAAGAACAACACAAGATTACTCCAACATGTATGAATCAATTCATATATAACTTCAAGTAAACTAATGTTGAAGGAAGGCCATCATAACAAGGTTAAAAAGTTAGAAAAGTGAATTTGACATAATAGGTCCCCTTTAAGTGATAAATAAAACAATCCTGACGGAATTCAGAAAGGCCGGAATCACTGGAAATGGAACTGATGCTGAGTCTGATGACAGCGACACAGATAAGAGGTGGAAGTGCCGCTTTGTCTACCCCCGGAGTTGGCAGAGTTGTTCATAAGCGACATAGAGGATAAAGAATGTATAGGATTTAGCCATGAGGAGTGGCATTGTGAACTTTCTGTATTATGTTTTTTACGCTATTGTTATGTGAATAGCTCTGCCTTTAGTATTTATTTAATTAGCTAGAAATGTACCCACCTTTACGTCAATACTAATGGGCTTTGAGTCACTGGCTTTGAAGGTTGTAGAGGAGACATACGCACGCATCTGGACTGCAAAGAAAAACAAGTTTAGTTAGTCTTCATAAGTTTGTTATGATAGATATGCATAATGAAAATTGTGCTTCTTCTCACCAATCTCTCCTGGTTTGTAAATGGGCTTGTCCGTTTGAATAAAGATGTATCCAGACTGAAAGGACACCAGGATTGCTTTCTTTTCGTTGTACAGAACTTCTACAATGTTGTTTTTCACCGTTTCAAACGTCACCGTCATGAATACATAAATGTTTCTATTGTCTTCACGTAAAAAATTCCCAGATGGCAACTGAAATGTCAAAAGTCACACCAGTTAGGAAAATCACAATAATGGCCTCTTTGAGTCTCCATTTTGTGTCAGTTCTGAACTGAAGTCAAACTACAGCAACACATACAAGGACAAACAAGATGTTTTTATATTTTTTTCTATATAACAAATTAAGTTAAGCAAAATGTAATGTTTTTTTATCAGTATGAAAGATTCAACATGTTTTTGATAAAGTAACTTTCCATTTAACTCATGTTAGCCATTACTGACAAGACATAATTCAAATCTTTCATTTATTTCCAAAAACACTTGAGAATGTAGTTGAACAGCACCTACAAGACAAAAATGTATTTCATATGTTCCACTTCCAGTCTAGCTTTAGAGCTCACCATAGCACAGAATCTGCCCTTGTTACAGTCACAAAGGATTTGTTAGCTGCAGAAAATGGTCTAATCCTGGTTCTGTTGGACCTCTGCGTTTGACACCATTGACCATTTTACTGCAGAGATAAGAATGTGATGTAGGAACTGCCCTCAGCTGGTTTACATTTTTTTTATCCGATAGGGGGTGATTACGGATTGTGATTGTGAACACTACTTAGCCCTTGTATGCTTGATTTAACTGCTGCGTTTGGTACAGTGAATCATGACATTCTTTTGTCTTTTCTTGAACTCTGTTGGGGTGGCTGATTTTTTTGTTGTTGTAAATTAGTAAACTTTGTGCTTTCCGCTAAAAAGTAAATGATACATGCAGCACTTAGTGAAAAAACGACACCACTGTGTACTGTCTGAACTGAATAATAAAGAATTTTAGTTGTCATCAGAAGCTAAATGCAGCGCTCTGATTGTCTGTACTTGGGTGGTCACTCCAGTTTCAAAAGTTTTTGAAAGTGAAAATGTCAGTTTTAAAAGACATTTATAAGCTGTAATTGCAACCAAAAATATTATTAAAAAGATATTAACCATGTGTTGAAAGACTTATGAGAAGAAGATGTTAGATCATGTTTGCAGTGTGAAAATCAGCTACCCCACCTTTAAAGGAACAGCGCAGGAATGGTCGCTCCTATTTAAAGGTGCACTGTGAAACTTTCTGGAGGTGAAAAGTCAACTACACAATTCAAGAACAATTTGGAACATTCTGGATGGAGAGAAGTATGATTTATGCCACGATGTGAGAAAATATAGCTAGAGGAATTGCTTTTCTATGAAAACGTATCAGAAGAGTCGCTCCTCTAGGCCAAATAACAATCTATTTGTGGCTATGCAAGCCTGCTCAAAACAAAGACGAGGACTTTTATTATTTATTTTGTACTTTAAAGACATCTAATTGATAAAAACATGCTTTTAGTCAAGTCTATTTTGGTAAAAAAAAAAAAAAAAAGTTACACTGGATGATGCAAAAAACTTTGGTTCTTCTGCATCATCATCTGTGTCTCACTGCAGAACGCCACAAGGCTTCATTTTGGGCCCGTTGCTATTTTTGTTATACAGTATCTCCTTCCACTTGGCCTAAATTTTAAGAAATACAGTGTTGCATTCCACAAGTATGCAGATGACTTGCAAATCTATATGCCACTTAAGCCCAATTCCAATCATTCAATATTACAATTGTTAGCCAGTATTGATGAAGTATTGAAGTAGTCTGAACAAAGAAAAAACTGAAATACAATTGTTTCGTGACTGTGATTATAATTATAAACATATACATTTTGTTGTCAATTCTAGTTATTTCACCTCAGAACTCTAAGTGAATCTAATCTTCCTTCCGATGATTTTGTATAATATCTATTTGATTATTGCTTAGCATTGCTCCGTGCTTTGGATCAGGCCTCTCTGCATCGTTTTCAGTGAGTGTAGAAATCTGCGGCCTCATAGTAACCTCTGTGTTTGCTTTTCTTCTCTGGCTTGCAGGCAATTTTAAAATACATTTTAAGAGTTTGATGATTGTTTTTAAAGGGGCACTGTGTAAGATTGAGAGGAATTTTAATTATCAAATATAGTCCACAAACATTTAAATCATATTTATTCTTTACTACATGAATACTTAAGAGAGCACTGTTAACCAATCCACATCAATTGTCATACATTTCTACATATTCAAAATGTTTTATTACGGGCCGGAATGTGAATATTGACGCTAGATGTCACTATGGTAGTTAGACAAACTGCACACCCTGGTGTTCAAAAGTGGACATTACTTGGATCACTTTATTTATTTCTTCTTACACAGTGCCCCTTTAAATGTGCGATTGGAATTGTACCACTTTACTTGTCCGAGCTGCTTTATCCATTCCTCACACACCTACAAGAGCCCTGAGGTCCGCTCTATCCTCACACACCAACAAGAGCCGTGAGGTCTGCTCTATCATCACACCAAACCCCTGAGGTCTTCTCTATCATCACACACAAGAGCCCTGAGGTCCGCTCTATCATCACACACCTACAAGAGCCGTGAGGTCTGCTCTATCATCACACCAAACCCTGAGGTCTGCTCTATCATCACACCAAACCCCTGAGGTCTGCTCTATCATCACACCAAACCCCTGAGGTCTGCTCTATCATCACACCAAACCCCTGAGGTCCGCTCTAACAGCACACCAAACCCCTGAGGTCTGCTCTATCATCACACCAAACCCCTGAGGTCTTCTCTATCATCACACACAAGAGCCCTGAGGTCCGCTCTATCATCACACACCTACAAGAGCCGTGAGGTCTGCTCTATCATCACACCAAACCCTGAGGTCTGCTCTATCATCACACCAAACCCTGAGGTCCGCTCTAACAGCACACCAAACCCCTGAGGTCCGCTCTATCATCACACCAAACCCCTGAGGTCTGCTGACCAGCTGCTGCTGGAGAAACCTCACTCCAGGCTTGTGAGCAGAGGAGACAGAGCTTTTTCATTTGAAGCTACTGAACTGACCCCCTCCCTCTTTATGTTAAAGCTCCACAACTTTTTGAACTTTTTAAAACATTACTTAAAACTTACTTTTTCACTGGCTTTTAGCAATGTTTGAGCTGACGCCATGGTTCTTATTCAAACTCTTAATGCATGATTTTTAAGGATTTCTATTGTTTTTCATATAGACATATAGCTCTTCTTCTCAATATTTTTTGAACATGATAAAGTATTTTGATATAATAAACAGCTCTTACCCGAACAGATGCCAGAGTGTGGTATTTATTTGCCTCAGTGAGGCTCGTGTACTGCTCAATCAGACTGTCATCTGTGTTGTAGTCCTTAAACCTAATGGTCACTTTGATGGTCATTCCACTAACACCATTGGCCTGAAGGAAGACATTCTCCTGACTGTCGGCCCGCATCACATTTGGAGACACGATCAAAAACCTATAAACAACAAAACAAAAAAAGTTTAGGTGCAAGAATTGAGTAATTTTAAATTTTCCTGAACTTTAAATTAGTACATCAGACTGTCAGACTTTTATACACATTGTAAGTGCCCAAATCTAAGATACATTTACAAATTCTATTATACAAAAAACAATAAAAACTTACTGTCTGCTGCAGCTGCAAAGAAGAGGAAGAGTAAAAAGCAACAAGCTGGTTAAGGTCCAGTGAGACATCTTGACCACCTCAAACCCAGACTGAGCAGAAAGCCGTTGTTCTGGGGTTTATACATGTCTCTGCCCTCTAACCATGAACTTTACTCGATTGAGAAAGGCCATTTATCGGCAGTAGCATAATGTGTTTATTTAGTGCTGCTGGATAAACCTTTGGTCTCAACACAAACAGATTTTTAAAGAAACTGTGGCTTTAAAGGTAGTTTACCCAAAAATATAATATAGCAATCCAATAATACATTAGCCAAAGCATCATATTCAGTGAGGTTATGATCAATAAACTTTTTTTTCAATAGCATTAAGGTTTTGTGAAATATTAATCACCAGCAATATTAATATTTTTATTCATATTTTAGTCAGTAAAATAGCAAACAGACGTCAGTTATTTGAAGCCAATTGACATTCTGAGCACAGAGTCTAAGGTATTCAACATGACATCACAACATTATGTAAAGTCATCAAACTTTTATACAGATGGGGATCAAGCTGCTTAAATTTGTTGTAAAACACAAAGTTAGTGGGTCTAGTTACTAATAAACATTGATTAAAAATGTGCAAAAATACAATGATATTAATATCGTCTGACTGAAAATCCGATGCTATTGTGAGTTTTTGATTTATTATTTCATCTTTATTTTCCTTTGCAACACATTTATAGTTGAAACTAAGCCCTTACGTTGCTCTGATGTTTGATTTTTTTGCAGTGAAGAAATTTGAAAAACACTAACTCTGTCCATTGTTTCATCTTCTATATAGTTTAGGCCTGTTATATTCAAAACATTTTACACTTTGATTGTGATCCAGGTATGTTAATGTCTTTTGCAAACCTTCATGGTGGGAAAAGTTTGGGCCAGCTGTCTGTTAGCACATCTTAAGATTGCGTACACGCGGTGAAGCAGTGGTTAGTGCTCTGGCCTCATAGGTTTCCTACAGTAGTCTAAATTTTCTCACAAAATTCTGCATTTATCATAGCTATACTTTTTAGTGGAAAACGCAAAGTTTAGTAAAAAAGTTAAGGGTTGTGCACTAGCTTCTCCCAGTCTCAGATAGAAATAGGTCGCTACATCCGTTGGCGTAGTTGTCATATTGACACATTGCATTGTTTACTCCAAATGCGATGGACATCAGACGAGGAATTTTGGAATAAGTCCTGAAGCAATCCTCTGCTTTTGGCTCTTTGTCTGGCAACACCAAGTGATGCATGTGTTCACTTCCTCCCGACCCACAGCGTCTTTACCTGGACTCACGAGCACAGCGAGTCTCGGTGTGTGCGCGGAGCTTCTGTTCGCATAGTTTGCCCACTTTTACAACTTTTCCTTATGAAAAGCTGCTCTTTTCCTGCTGTTACAGCCGTCGCTGTGTCTACACAAATGACAAAAGAAAACTTTTTTTTTAAAAGAGGATTGCTCCAGCACCCAAAATCCCTCGTCTGATGTCCATCAAATTTGGAGTAAACAACAGTGTCACTAGGCAGCCCAATCTCACAAGAAAGCGTACATATACCACGACATAACGCAACATGTAAATTGCGTATGATTAGCACGAGTTTAAGGCTCTTTTGCGTAATTACGTATAGTACGCGTCACAGTCCCCGTTCATTTCAATGGTGGTTGTTAAGATGTGCTCTTATTCATGAAAATTAACAAAATCCTACATCTAATCTTAACCTACCCCAAGCCCCAACCCTAATGTTAACCATTTTAGTAACTTTTTGCCTGAACTTAACCGTTTCACCTGAAGAAAACGTCTCCACGTGGCTTCAACCAAAACTCGTGGCATTTTTACGCGGTGAATTCTCGTGTCATTTTTATGCTTTTTCATATCGCGCTATATGTACGGCGTAACATAAATACGCAAAACAGGACTGATATCGTGCTAAAAATACGCTATTTTTGTGTCGTGCTAAATGTAGGCCTTCTTGTGAGACTGTGTTGCAGCAGGGCAACTATGCCACCGGATGTCAGTCTGAGACCAGAAGACATGAGTGCATAACCCATATTGTACATTGTGCAAACATAACCTTAAGAAACCTTTTATTGTGTATCAGAATAAATGGACACTGTCGCCATTAGAATTAATGATTTAATTTATATAGCACATTTACACAGACAGAAGTCTTCCAAAGTGCGGAAACCACCCAGACATGGTGAGAAACCAGCGACCTTTTTGCTGTGAGGCCAGTCTAAAAATTGCAAAAGATCCTAAACTCCAGTGTGCAGTCAGCTTAAACCAGCACTTGCATTCACACAGGATTTTATTACGTTGCTAAAGCCTTACAATAGTCTTTTAATTCCGCTATGGCCTTGTTGTTTCTGTCACATTTTATTAACCCTTTCTTGGTTTGATGGTAGAGAACATGAAAGGTTTTCATAACGTTCTGATGTCCATGATCCAGTTGTGTGTTTAAAAGAGACGCTTCTTCTCTTAAATGATGCATCACCACCAAGATCATGTTTTTTCCATTTGCATCTCCTGGAAACAAAAATTGAAAAAAGTAAATACCTTTACCAACAACAAAGACTTTAAAGGCATTAGCATTTGTGTCACAATATACCACATTATTATAATAATTGTTACTAGTTTTACTGATTGAAACACACATATTTCAGTCATGCTTTTACACCTGTGATCAGAAAAACTGCTAATTTTCCATTTTAATCTACACAGACGTCCATTCACTTGTAGATGCAAACGACCAGATGTGGAAAACCTAAAATTAGCTGCAATAAATGCATTTGTCCAGCAAATGGTGCTGTGCTCACAAGTAACACACTGATGTAGTTTCACTTTCTGTTCTGTACTTTCACTGTTTTCATACCTTATGTGTTTATAAGACATTACTGGTGCTCTCTACAGCAAAAGTAAATGATCCTTGATTTTCTAACACTTTCTTGATGAGATTTAAATGCATGAATCCCCAAAGTGTTGTTTTTTGCTATTGTATGTAATGTGTGGGGGTGTGTACTGGTGTCAGGGGTACTCAAGACATACAACGTTTACCTGGGATATTCCTTATGGCATCGTCCACATCTGACGCCACACGACAAGTGACAGGACAGAAAACCAGTACCACATCACAGTCTGCTGCATTTTGGGTTTCTTCTACATTTATGAGCTTCACAATTTCTTTATGAGCACCAAACGTTTGAGCAGCGACCACAGAAAAGACACGGGCCTTTTAGACCAAAGGGAAGGCAAACGATTACTAATGTTCACTGACGGAAGAGAAAAACTATATGAACTCTCTGTGGAAAAAAAAATTGTGATTAATAACAATGGTTAAAAACTCAGAAAAGTGGATACTACTTTTCTGATATTCAGTCCCCCCTGAAAAGTTTACCTTGAAGTTCCTGGGGTTTTAATGTTTTTATTGTTGAGATTATTTCTGTTATCAACTTGTTCAGATGATCGATACCATCAGGAATAAGTGGGTTCTGTTGGTAGTCTTCAAATACTTGTTGTACACCTTTGAGAGAAGAGACATTTGCAATACAACAGATTAAGGCTGTGCTATAAATTCTTCAAACTAAATCAAATCAAACTTATAAAGCTCTTTTCGTACATATGATGTAGCACAAAGTGTATTTGGGGTAAATACGATTATCTACTGTTTCTTGGCCTTTTTTGTGCAAACTTGCTCATTTTGCAGTTATGCGTGCAAAAAACGCGACTGTGCTGCCACGATGGTCAAACGCTGTCATTGCATTTTCAGTTTACGCCGGCCAAGTAGGATATATAAACTCCCTCCTGTAACAACGCTGCTGTGGAGAGTTGGAAAGCGGTCACCCGCTGCACAATGACATCATCAGTTATCTAGCCCAGATGGATAAGCAGGTGATGCGTGGTGCCTCCTTTTTTATTTTATTTTCAGTTTTAGAAAATACTCACATGAGCTCAGGTGCTTATGTAAAAGAAAGGTTTCATACATGTGTCTGCAAAGTTAATAAAAAGAATCTTGAAGAGCAAGTAAGCAAGTAGACCTGTGCAGTACAGCCTCAGAGCAGTAAACCTCACGTCAGAGTCGCTCCGACACAAAACTCATATCGCTCGCCAAGCTTGCAGTCCATATTTTGTGCTGTCAATTATAGTCTGTTCACACCCACCATCTCTTAAAGGTCTCCGATCATCTCTCACTTTTGCGAGCTTGTTTGGGGTGCAGTTGTGGGCGGAGTAAGTCTTTGACCGTGCAATTAGCGTCACTTTAAACTCCTAGTGTAATGTACTTTGATTTACTTTTTGTTTTTGGACTCAAATTACTTTCTGTCATTTTCAACTTGTTAATTTCTTCACAAATTACAACTTCTCTGCTGTAACTATTATGTCACTATCACACAAAAGTCATTTTTTATAAAATGCAATAATTTGTCATAAGAGCTTTAACCAGGGTCAGTTTGGTAACACAAAACTCACTGAAAGACGATAAATGGAAGAGTAATACTCATACATTTGTGCAGTTTTTTATCAGGCGCCAGCTCCTTCAGCTCCACGAGGAGTTTTCTTGTTTCTTCTGTTGTCACTTGTGGCTGTGGCAGAAAATAGGGAGTCAAAACAAATTGAAGTGTGACTATCAAATAGGGCTACGCACCGAGACACAGGCACTGTTTCCCCGCTGTGGCTCCGCGATGTGACGAGGGTCTGCAACGACTGGAGCGAGAGAGCTGGACGGGCTCACAACTCTCCCTGTTCTCTGCGACTCAAGAGCGGGAGGAGGAAGACTTTCATTCTGCTGTGAAGCTGCAGGCCACTGTGACAGGTCCAAACTCACAATTATAATTTCATTAAAAAAATATAATTGTGCTGATCGTTATAGTATTTGAACCTTCTTTACAGTTGAGAACAATTTCTTTGGCTGCTCCACCACCTTTGCTAATATGTATGTCCAAATGTATATCTTAATTATCTGCAGTGTCTCAGTACGATTTATGCTTTGAAAGTCTGACTATTTTAAACGTCTCCAAAAGAATGCACAAAAACACTGAAATATGAAATGACAAATTAATAAAAGAATCACATGTATTTTAAAACAAGTTTTTGCTGATATCGTCTTCAGAATTACATGCTTTTAATCAGGAGATCTTGTAATTTGAGAATAAAATCAGGGCTCTTTGAAAGTTGCAGTCTTTCAATTTGTTTCAATTCTCAATTTCTTATTATTGTGATTTGTATTTCGTTTGTGTTCCAGTACTTGTGAGTCTGCCAAGTTTTCCAGAGCAGAGCTGATCTGAATAAACATTTATTAACAGTTTAACAGTATTAACAAATTATTAAGAGTCTCATAGAAGAGTCCAAACTTTTTTCAGAGGAATGCATTTTGAGACTTTAATAGAGCGATATAACACATGTCAGTGAATTGAATCATTAGAGACTTGCCTGACTAGGACATTTCTCTAAATCAGGACTCTCAAACTAACGACTCAGGGGCCAAATACGGCCGTTAAGATTAGGGATGCACCGATCCAGCTTTTTCAGTTCCGATACCGATCCCGATACTTTAGAATTAAGCATCTGCCGATACTTGTGTAAGGACTGAATTAGCTCTTTTTTCCTTTTCAAAACATAAGACTTTTGATCATATAGTGTTATTTATACTGCAAGTCAAAACTGAACAACTAGAGAAGAAAAAGAGAAAGAAAGAAAGAGAGCGAGCGCGAGGAGAGAGAAAGAGAGAGAGAAGAGAAGAAAGAGAGAGAATAAAGAGAAAAAGAGAAAGAAGAGAGAAAGCACGAGAGGAGAGAGAAAGAGAGAGAGCGTGAGGAGAGAACGAGAGAGGGAGAAGAAAGAGAGAGAGAAAGAAGACAGAAATAGAGAGAAGAAAGAGAAAAAGAGAGAAAGAGGGAGAGCAAGAGGAAAGAGAGAGAGCGAGAGGAGAGAGAGAAGAAAGAGAGATAGAGAGGGAAAGAGAGAGAAAGAAAGAAAGAAGAGAAGACAGAGTAGTAGAGAGAAGAGAGAATTAGAGAGAAAGAAAAGAGAAAGAGAAGAGAGAGGAGAGTGAGAAGAGAGAGAAAGAAAAAGAGAGAGAGAGAGAAAGAATAAAATGTCAAACATTATGAGACATTCTGGATCAACAGCAGCCTATAAATCAGACTCCAATTAAACACAACTAGGATATCGGCTGAATCGATATCATGGAGCCGATACTCGATCCAGCAAAATTTCCTGGATCGGCACCGATATTCGATCCCAGTATCGGATCGGTGCATCTCTTATACAGCCTAATAGCTATAGCCTATATACAGTATATACAGTATAGAATATAACATAGGTAAAGCTATATTTTATTATGTGGCCCTTGATTAACTCTGACTTCAATCATTTTAGCCTGAGCTCCATTTGAGTTTGAGACCCCTAAATAATAATAACGATCATTTCTTACAGACTGATCCCCACCATGCTGTTCCTGGGACATGTTGTTTTCTGGAAAAAAGAGAAAGACATTAAACACATACAATGACAATTATTCAATGATTCCTTCTCATTTCCTAACAATATTCAGTTTTGCACATTTAGAACAAAGACTTAGGACAATAATACTAACTTATTAAAGTGAAACTAACCCCCTAAACACTGTGCTGGAAAAGCATGAGGAAAAAGTGAAAGGAAGGGCTGAGCGTGGAGAGCAGCAGTGTGATTGGTTGGAAACTACGTAATTTATATGTAAAATGTTTTTGCCTTTTGTTGATTTTTGATGAACTATGTAGAGGGATTCAAATTACTTCTTGTTTTCAACTTTTATGTGTCAATTTCTTTATCAAATGCAATTTTACTAGTATAAAAAAAATATATATTCCCCCAGGACTATCACACCAAACTAAGACCAAATTAGAAAAATGTGCTAAACTGTCATACGGGGTTTAGGAACACAGCCGAAAGAAGCTGAATTTTTGTGGCTAAATGCTATGTATTTTCTACGTAAATAGAGACAAACGTGCAAAGATATGGAATACTTAAACATTAAAAGCAGGACAATACAAGATTACTTAAACATGCATGAATCAAGCCACATACAAATGTAAACTAATGATGAAAGAACACAGTTATAACACTGCTAAAACATAATAGATCTTCTTTAAAGTCTCTTACCTTGTGGTGAAACCTTGCAAGCTGAAAAACAGCATGACATAACCTTTAGACAGAGCGAGCAGCAGCCGCAGCCTGAGCATGACTGGACTCTCTCTCTCTCTCTCTGTGAGGCTTTATACACACAGACCCCTCCCACCGGCTCTGAGAGGAAACTCTGCATTTACTGGAAGTCACAAGGATCACTGGAGTCTGAGGGATTGTGCTGAAATACAATGAGGGGCTTCATCACTTATAGTTTTACTTTTGATTTGGGATTTGATTTTTTTTCATCTGCTAACTTTAACTTTTATTTCCAAGATATAAAATAGTTTCAAATGCATAACTTAAAGTGCGTTAGACTACGTTTTTCAGTGAAAAGGTGAACACAATAACTTTTTGGCAAAAAATAAACTTGAACAAAAGCATATTTTTGTCATTTAGATGCCCTTGTTACACTAATACAGGGGTTAAAGCAAAAAAAAAAAAAAAAATGATTTGACTGAAAAATTTTTGCAGTAAAGATTTTAGTTGCATTTTAATCGTAATATTACAGTAACATCTATGTTTTAAGGACGTGGGTCTGATCTTAGTGATAATACGTTTAAAGCTTAGCTATGATATTTGAAAATCGATGTAATAAGGAGGAACTTGTGATGAGATATTTTGAGTTGAGATGAGAAATGTATATATTTCTCTTGCAAAAAAGGGGGTTAGGGGTCCTCCCCCGGAAACTTCTGCTGAAAACAGAAGTAATTTCCTGCATTTTGGTGGATTTTAGAGGAATTTCTTCAGCTTTTTTACAGGTTTTTGGCCATGGTATGATATGTTACTATAATTACCTTGTTGGATTTGGACAAAGAATCTACTTTTTAATGTGAATAAACTGACAGAATGCCTGATGGGCCATGTTAGTTACAGTTGCCATTTATCAGATAAACGTTTAAGAAAACATCACCAACAGAAATGTTCCTATATATTTTTTAAGTGACTGAAATCCGTCACAGTGACTGAGAACTTTAAGCCCTACACTAATAGTTAATAAAAAAAATATGCAAATTTGAGTTGAACAGGCTTGCATGACCACAAAATAGTCTATTATTTTTGACTGGATAGGGGCCGAACACGTTTGTTTTCACTGAAAAACAGTTCCTTTAGCTGATTTTTTTTTTTCATTTCATGGCATAAAGTGTATTAATCTCCTTTCAGAAAGTCCTAAAGTATAGTTTTGTGTCGTCGACTTTTCACCTTCAGAAAGTTACACAGTGCACCTTTAACACTTAATAGGCTCGGTGCAATCAATGTCAATGTGGCTTGTTTATTTTCAAAAAGGCCAACTTCTGTGCTCATGAGTACTTCCTGTTCAGCAGTAACTTACTCCTTCTATTCAGGCAACTTTTCAATGAGTTGTATTTACCTTTTTAACATGCTTCGGCTGCCAGCTGCGAGCCATCTTCAGAAGCGTCACCGGTCTCGGTGGTGACATGTCCTTTACCTGGTGTCACTTCCTGGAAGCGAGCTCGGACTGATAATGCCTCCGTCGCACTAACCTGAGACCGCCGCACGGCATGTGTGGTCAGTATTGTGTTAAATGATTGTTTAAAAGTGCATTATGCAACTTTTTGACCAAAATGCTGGTTCGTTTAGCTGTATTTTCCACAACATTGCATAAAACATATTTATCCTGAATATACTAAAGTATGATTTTAATTGTGGTAAATCTTGCTCCTAACAGCTTTGAAAAAAGTTTAAAACACATTATGATGAACAATTTGTGAGCAAAACATGTGACTGATCAGAAGATTAATTGTTTTGTTTTACATTATTGAGGAAGCAAAATCACACCATTCTAGTCGTATGACTTACACAAAGCAAGATTTCACAAAGTTATTTGAAAGAGAAGAGGTAGAAGTTCAAACTTTCTCAAACAAAGATCCTATGTAAAACATGCTAAAAAATGTTAGACATACATCCAAATATTTGCACAGTCCTAGTAAAGTAATTTACAGACTATAACGCCTCCCGTATACAGACTCTGAGGCGAGTTCGACCCGAGAAGTGTCCGAGTTTCTTGCGAAGTGCCTTGTACACCAGCAGCAGTCCACTGTGGTCTGTTATTGGCCAAAGCCACATGGACTTGAAAGTCGCATCAGACCGCTGCGACCTCGAACAAAAATAGACTCTCTTCGGATTCGTTTCGCTCAGTCGCTTGACTCTCGGACGTGCACTCACACTACACCGAGGTCTGTGTACAAGAGTATTGGTTTTAAGCACTTTGTAAGTCTTGCCAGAGTCCCGAACTCAGACTCAGTGTACGGCAGGGGTAAGCCCATTTCACACTATACGAAGCAGTTAGCACCAACTTTGTGTTTATACTTTTATTTTTTAGCAGAACTTTTACCAGTCATTTCAACAAGCAACTGTATGTTTACTTTAGTAGTGGACTTCAGACCTTTATCCAACTCTGCCAGAACATCAGATCTCTGTTTTTGATTAGACAGCAATGTTAGAGCTCAAAAACATTCACTTCTGCATAATATGTATTTTTAAATCACTGTCCATTACTGAGCCTTTCCTGTTGACTACTCACAATGAAAGTGAAAGTATATTTCTAGGGGATTCTAAAAGACGCGAGGGAGGGGCTGTGTGTATAAAGCTGTGCTGTTCTGAGTCAGATTAACATTCAACAAAAGAACACAGAACTGCTGCAGGTAGGTCACAATGCATTTATTCCAGACGCACCTATTTACAAAAGGCAAGCTGCAGATTTTAAGATTTGTTTGACTAGTTTTAACAATCTTCAGTAAATGTCTTAATTTTTTCGTTAGTTAAACATATTTTTTCAGTAAAACATGATTATATTTAAGATTAAAACTTTTTGTTGTTGTTTTCACTTAGTTTACTTTTTTGTCCATTGAAGAATTTGTTTCAAAATTTCTAAAAAATAAACAGAAAATAGCAACGTCAGTTAAAAATGATGCAGATCTTTTTGAGCTGAGAGAGGTTGACACTGCAACAGTTTAAAGGCGATTGATAATCTAAAAAAAGTCAGCTGTGCCGTCCCACCATCCCGCTGTCCCGCGTGCTGAATTCATGAGTGACAGAAAAGTCTGGTTTAGACGTGCCTGATCATTCTTGACACGCAGCGCAAGATCAAAGACTCTGTCGTTTCTAAAATAGGAACATGTTCTACAACTCATAAGCTCTAAGCCGGGGCTATTCAATATTATTTTACAGCGGGCCACATTTTTTAAAGAACTATGGTCTGTGGGCCAAACAAAAAAACTGCCCCAAGAACTTTTTTTTGTAAATTTTTTAGTTTGTTTAGTAAATTGAAAATAAGTCTACTGTAAATTGGTCTGTTCTACAGGCTTACACTAGCAGAGATACTGTACATCAAACTAGGAACGTGAGCAAATCAGAACAACAGATAAAGGACTAGACTAAACCTATAGTTAAACCAACTCTATGTCTCTTGGTCTACATTTTTGTTACTTCAAGGGTGAATCACAATGAGGAACAGGACTAGAACTGTATTTATGAACCAGAACAAAACTGAACAAAACAAAACAAAATAGTACTATTTAGCTGATTAAGTTGATTTAATAGTACTGCAGGCTATTGAATATCAGATCTAAGTCCATGGCCCACTTTACTATGATGGGCCAGTCTTTATTGCTTAGCATTATGTTGCGGTGCATCCACCACTGTTCACTGTAAATCAGATATGAATTGTTTCCCAGGCTTCTTTACAATGTGATCCAGTTCATGGCCCATTTCACCATGGTGGGCCAAACCTTATTGCTATGTGGGCCGCATTTGGCCCGCGGGCCGCTATTTGAATACCACTGCTCTCAGCCAATCATTATTTCGCGTCAATAGGACACATATTGGACCAGTTACGAGGAGAAACAGCAGATGAATTAAGGGGGATGCAGATTTGATTACACAAATTACCGCGGCAAAATACGGCGGATTTTTCTACATTTATGTTTAGATTCTTTCAGAGGGAAACAGAAACCATTTATCTAGTCTATTTGTCCTGACAAAAGTTACAGACTATTTCCTCAAACTGTAGCGTGAGGATGCAGCTTATGTTGAGCTGTGTTCAGTGAAGCAGGAGAGGGAGCAGTGGCGGAGCAGAGGGCAGTTTATAGGGGCGAAGAGGGCAGAGGCCCCACTGGAAAGCAATTTGGCAAAAAATTTAAATTAATGGACTTGCTGGTCTAAAACCTCTTACATTAAATCCAAATGCATCTACTATGTAAAAAAAAATAAAAATAAATAAATAATAAATTAAGAAACAAAAAAGTCAGAACTCGGAAGATCCAAGCTACAACTACCACTGGAAAGCACAATAAGTTCTGACTGCAAAACTGTAATGTATTTCAATGATAAGTTTTTTGTACAAATGTGTGAATAATACCATGTTTTTTCTTAGATCCTGAACAACTGGAAAACTTCACTATGGGAGGAAGCAACAGCACACGTAAGAGAATCCTAAGCATGTTTAAAGCAAATGTAAGTACTATTTCTACTGACTTCTAATGTTGCTTTCTGATTCTTTTCACTTACAGCTGTAGCTCCAGCTCCATGTAAGAATCTTGACTTTTCTGCTTGTTTTGCAAAACTCCAAGGACTCACTCATGTTTCCTCTGCAGTGTTGGAACAGCCGTGGAGGAAAGTCAATTGGGGGTGAGTCAGTAAAGTATATGTAAACAAGAACCTTTAAGAAGTGAAGGTATTATTATTGTTTTGATGTTCAAAAGGTAATAGGTCTGATATTCATCCTGGACGCTCTACAAATATTTCACTCACACAGTCCAATACCAGTATAAGGCTTGAGATCATGACTGAACATTCACCCGTAGAATCTTCAGTTGGCCTAATTTTAAACCAATAGCTAAATACTGAAAATAGCATCAATTAAAGCATATTCTGACGATACAGAGTGACTGATAAATTTACCCGTACTGACCCAGCAGTTTATTACATTGTTCTATATATTCTACAGAGAGAGAGAGAGAGAGAGAGAGAGAGAGAGAGAGAGAGAGAGAGAGAGAGAGAGAGAGAGAGATGGTTGTGTTGTTATATTGTTATATTTTGCACATATCTTTTGATATCATACTCATTCTCAATAAACTCATAGTTTAGTAGCTGCATTAAGCTGCAGTACATCCAAAACGCTGCTGCTCGAGTCCTGACCAGAACCAGGAAGTATGATCACATTAGTCCTGTGCTTAGGTCTTTACCCTAGCTTCAGGCTCAGAGAATAGACTTTAAAACAGCTCTGCTTGTGTTTAAGTCTCTCCATGGACTAGCACCAAAGTACATCCAGTGTTTCCCACAGATTTCAAAGAGACTATGGGGGGACGAGGTCTCAGCCTAGTTGGGGGGTCTGGGGTCCTCCCCCAGGGACATTTTTAAGCAAACACATGTGATTTCCTGCATTTTGGTAAATTTTAAATGGTTTAATTGGTGAATTTTATATCCCACAGCTTTGCCTTTTGTTTGAAAGAAATAGTGTAGGTTTTAAAATGTGAAAACAATTCCTGCACATATGAGCCCTTATGGCAAAACATATCCTATTTCTTGTAAAGAAAAACTTAAAAGTGCTTCTGTTCATTGAGCAGAAACCTCCTATCAAATTAGAATATTTGATAAACGATTCCTAATCTACAATTATAAAACTCATAGCAGTACATCAGTGCCCCCTTGTGATACAATGCATTCACAAATATTTTATTGTTCATATTACTATTAATTTCAATGACAACTCAGTTATTGCAAAAGCATAAAGTTAGAACCATGTGTTACAAAATAGGGGGAATAACAATCGCTTTTTATTTTAATGTGCTATTTTTATATATTTTATTTTTAATTTTATTTAAAAAATATATATTTTCGTGGAAAATACCCATTCATGTGATGTGAACCAACATAGAGCATCCACATAGAGTATCTAAGTCAAGGCCTATAGGTTACTATAGGCTAGTGTAGTTTTAATTTTAATATTTTTTTTTACTTAATATAAACTATTAACATCATACTGCTTATTAGTCATATAAAAAAAAACATTAGGACACACTACTAAATGTATCTATTTTTTTAAGACCCTGTGTCTTAAAAACATAGATATCACATAATAAATTAATTTTCCTTTTATCTGGGATGTTTTAGAACAGTAAATTCATTAATTTCTAATTTTTTCCAAGTTGCTTTCCAGTGGGGCCCCATCTCTCTTCGCCCCTTCAAACTGCCCTCTGCTCCGTCACTGTTCCCTCTCATGCGCACACTGAACACAGCTCAGCGAAAGCTGCATCCTCGCGCTACAGTTTGAGGAAATACTATTTTCCTGCCTTATAAAGCACTTTGAATTGCTTTGTGTATGAATTGTGCTTTACAAATAAATTTGCCTTGCCTTGCCTTAAGCTTGGCCAGGCGATACCTGTCAACTGTGCCAGGAGTACTACAAGGCAACAGCTTCTGATAAGACTCCTTTTTCAGCCTGACGGCATCACTTACCTCTGTTATCCACAACTGGGTTCGAGGATTGCCGCCCAGAGATCCAGCTCAGAGCAGCCGCATCAACAATGGATATGAGAACATGGTCCACTCAGACTTTCTGTCCATAGTCTCCCCCGAGAGAAGCTCTCCCAGACTTTTGAGTTGAAGACCCTGTTGACACAGGGCTCAGCAACATTCCTCAACATAGGTCCTAGCATCATCCGAGCACTCAAACCCCTTCATCACATTAAGGTGGCTTTTCAGGGATGGATGCAAGAAAGTATACTGTTTTAGGACCCAATTTAACTTAATTTAACAACTGTACAACTTTGATAAATATTTACTACAAGAACTAACACACCAAAACTAAGTCAAAATGAGAAAAATGTAATAATGTGCATTTCTGACGGTACATTAATCACTGTGCTCAGAGGCAAACAGGACCTGCTCAGTCTGGTGAGAGAGTTCAAACCTGCGACTGATGAAGTGAGCCATGTGCGTATTCTTCTGTATGGACCTGTGGGAGCCGGAAAGTCCAGCTTCGTGAACTCTGTGAGCACTGCGGTCCGCGGCCGGTCAGACATTCAGGCTCCGACGAACGCCTGCACAGACAGCACCAGGAGCTTCACTGTTGAGGTAATGCAGAGTCAGAACAAGCTGTTCATTTGTGTCTGTCAACTAGTCAAAAAATAAAACTCACTGTTCTCTATGCAAATTATGTTCAGAATAATAAATGTGTGATTTTTCTTTTCTCCTTATTGCAGTACAGAACCCACAAAATCAAAAAGGGAGTGCCCAAACAGTACTATCCCTTTGTGTTCAATGACATCATGGGTCTGGAGAGTGGTGAAGACGTTGGAGTTCGAGCTGAAGACATCAACTTGGCCATGAAGGGGCACGTGAAGGACGGATACAAGGTACTTCTGACCATGAAACATGACTCTACAAAGTCCTGATCTCAAATAATAAAAGTTTTATTAAAACTTCATTCTTGTAGCTAGGGCTGGTGAATATCTGGTGAAAATTTTAAAGTGCATATGACAGGTTTCACATGTTTATATTTAAGATTTCACTACACTACAACATTTAACTTGTTTTCACCCAGTTTATGCACTCGATGATGGTGCATAAATGACACAGAGAATACACTTTCACAAATAACTTGTAACCCTTTTTGTAACACTAATGTTGTTAAATGATCATTTAAACTCCCAGGAAACTGTCAGTTGTTTTTGCAATTGTATGCTCTTTGACAGCATATGTGGAGGGATTTTGTTTTCTATTACTTTTACTTGTAATTTTTTTTTTATATACATTTGCAACATATAAAACTGTGACAAATAAGACACATTTTTGCATGTTTTCAGTTCAACCCTGTGTCCACACTGTCAGAGAGCAACACTCAGTTCTACAACCCGAGTCCGACTGCAGAAGACAAAGTGCATCTCCTGGTCTGTGTGCTCTCTGCAAATGCTCCAGAAATCAAGCCCTCGGTCATTCAGAAGATGAAGGAAATCAGAGAATCAGCTCGAGATCTGGGTAAGTCTACAGTGACAGTGATGAAGACATCCTTAACTTTCTGGATAAGTCTAAATTCTTCAGTGAAGTTCAAAATGTTGAGAGACAGTTGGCCCTTTTCACGCTGTGGCTAGCCTTGTTCCTGTTTGCTTGTCACCTGTCCTTTCTCAGTCCATTTATTTCTTAAAGGGAATTTGCCGAGATGCGCTAAAATTAATCATTTTAAACCACAAAGCAGCGAATGAATTTCAACAACATAATCACTGGAAGCGAGTTTAGCCTTTCACATACGAGGTACTATTGCGAAGACTATTGCTGCGTTCAGATCACACTGCGTTAAAGCGTCCAATACGTCCATTTTACATGTTAACCCTCTTCAAAAGTGCAAATCAGTGAATTTACGATGCAAAATTCCAGGGCGTCAAAATTGACTTGTCTGGTCATCTGCTGAAGCCGAGTCTAGAAGAAGTAGAAAACGCTTTTGAAGAAGCGTCGGACTCTTGACCACCTCATAAGGGCGTCGATGCCTTTCCACGTCTGTACGTCCATGTCCACTACTCCTGTGATGTAGTGGAATGCTGCTCTGCTCTCACATCAAAAAAAAAAAAAAAGTACTGTTTACTTAATTAAAACTTGCTTAATTACTTATAACTTGCTTGTTTTGGGCTTTTGTCAAAAGCTTGGTTGCTTGTTGCTCTCTGAAAATGTGGCAGCCCTGAAGACTGACACAGAAAAACAAAGAATACGGGACCTCCAAAGATTTGATCTGACCCTTAACTAATTGTCCCACTATTACAAAAAGATACTTTCTCTTGCTTGCCGGTTTAAAACTGGGCCACTGTACCTTAGACTTGATTGGGTCCCGTTTTAGTTCTGGTTTAATCCTGTTTTAGTCCTGGTTTAATGTTGAGATTTTTTAAGTACTGATCTGGTCCTTGTTTAATTGTGTTTCAGCATTGTTTTAGAAGTTATTCAAACATAGACTATAGCAGTATTATTTTCCTAACTGAAACATCGTGCTGTAGATATTTGGTGCAACCGAACATTTTTTCAAAAATTGTGACGTTTTGGGCAACTATCCGGCCCAGAAGTCATGGTCTTTAGAAAAATCTGTCCCTTGAGAAACATTGTTGAATAGCCTGATATAGAGGGATTATTTGTTTATCAACACGGGCGATGCGCGCGCACCCCGCCTGTAGAAAGAGCCTCCGCACATAGACACAACAGTGGAAACAAGTCAAAAAAGCTCCGTTGTCAGCCAACGTCAAGAGTTTATCACTTTGCGAAAACAAAAGCTATGCTGCTAAGCTAACATTTATGGATGAAATTTGATCCTACGACCCTTAGAAGTTACTTTCAGGTAAGTGAGAAAAACGGCGAGAAAAACGCTGACTCAAGCTTCAGGGGACAGACGTCTATCATACCGGTTCATACCTGATGAAAGCAGCTAGCTGTCGTCCCGTTTCGTTGTTTAATTGGAACAAGTTTCCAAATGTAAACAAATTGAGAGGCGCGCTTTCTGCAGGACGCAAGCGCAGTAGGGCGAAGAGTGACGTCGACCCAAAATCCCTCTATAGGTTGACAAAGAGCTCACATGGATCTATTAAAAATGCTCATTGTGGTGTTTAAACCACTGCTGTACGACGTGACAATGGAAAAGTACAGAGACAGTTTTAAAAAGGACATTGTCTGGAGGAGAAAGTTGTGCTATCAAATAATTTAGTTAAGTTTTATAAATGCAGCAAGATTCTTTGTATCCTGGTCCAACAATGTGTGTTTAGTTCAATAATATTCTGCGTCAAAAAATTTGATTCAATCACACATTTTGATTGATTACATCAGATCACTATCTATCGCTTAGCACTTTTATCTATCACTTAGCACTGTTTGTCTCGTCTAAGTCTTCTCCTGACTTGCTATTTTGCTGAGCTCCTGAGAATACTCAAAAATGGAATTGATTAGCTGGTCCCTCAGTGCTATTGACAAGATTTTTTCCCAAAGAAGAGGTGCCCCGGGGAACCTGCCTGTCCTGATGGGACCTTGGCTGCTGGGTACTCGTGACGCCTGGAACAACTGGCAAGTCCTGTGCCTGGAAGCCCTGGCCATTGAGGATGTGGAAGATATTTACCTATTTGGACTTATGCTAGCTGAATTAATATTTGTCGGGCTTGGATTCATGCTGATCTACTACAAAATATGCAAGACAGCTGCCAGCAAATCTACCCAGGTACTGTCTACTGAAATTAAAGGGCACTATGGAGATGTGAGTGAGCGACTGAAGGATTTACATCTGAGAGTGGCACAAATCGAGAGACTGTTTGGTGTCAACACAGCGCGGTTTGTGGAGCTGGAGATAAAGAGTGGAGAACATCGAGGGACATACTGGTGAAATGGCACGTACAGTCACTGGACTGACCATGAAACTGGACGAAACGTCGAAGTCACTCCATGATCCGGTGCGAGCTTGACTCTGAGGGTCAGGACTGATTGGATACCTTTGATCTGGAATAAATTGACCTGCAGATCAGCGTAAAATGAATTAAAATGTATTTCTAATTGTGTTAATTCCCTCGCTTGTTTTTCCCCCATCACGAGCCAGCAGAGCAGCTGGTTGGCAGCCTTATCTTTACCCGAAGGTCACTGGCACAAACTGTTCTGTACCCCCCCCCCCCCCCCCACGTGTACTGTGTTAATGTGTTGTTATCTTATTGTACTGTATATGTGCCTGCTAAGTTTTTTCATCCTTCTGAAGGACCTGAAGGTCGCTCTCGCAGACAGAGCAGAAGGTAGTCTTTAACCCAAAATTTTATCTTGTAATAATTTGGACTAATAAAGGTATCATTCAATTCAATTCAATTCATCATTACTGTTGCACACATTGGACCATGTTTATGTGTATTTTTGTGAGTCTAAAGCTCCTGTGCTGTTTGCAGGGATTCCTCAGATCGCCATTGCCACACACATCGATGAAATGTGTGAAGAAGTAAAAAGAGACGTCAAGAATGTTTTTAGGAGCAAGTACCTGAAAGAAAAGGTGAGTATTGATCCAACTGTTTTTTTTGTTTGTTTGTTTGTTTGTTTTTCATTAAATATACTTTATGTACATGTTAGACATAACGATATTTACAAAAGCACAAGATCGGACTTCACTTTGTGATTAAAGACACTAAAAAATAAAAAAACAGTATCGAATGTGAGGTATTCACAAACTGTAAAAAGTCTGTATTGGATCAGGAGCCAAAAAAGGTTCATCAAGACATCACTCATTTCAATTGTAAAATGAACAACATAGTACTATTTTGTGACATAAAATCTGTGAATTCTGCTCACAACTACATAGTGGCCACCATTAGCATAATTTCCGGGGGGAAGCGCTGATTTTAACCATCTCAATATTTCAACCGTATTTAATTTATGGCATAACTGTTCAGCGTTGCGCTTCGCAAATGTGTTGTTACATTTTATATTTAACTGCATAGTTCATCATTAATGTTGATTATCATTTAGTTCTTGCCTCTCCCTGGACCCTTCAACAGTGTTCGGTCTGTCAGTGTAGCTCATGGTGTAACTCTAGTGTCGCTGAAGAGAGTTCAGTGGACAGAAAACACTGGTTTGACTGATGTTCGGAAGAGAGCAAGCAAAAATTAATAACCATATCACGTTTTTAGTTGGTTTTCTCGAGTGAAAACCAACATGGCTACTTACCACAAAAAATGTCATGTGGAACTGAAAAACATTGCGAATCTCGGCAGAATCAATGATAACTGACGACCAATCAGCTCCGTTGTTTAATCTCAATGAGACTAATAAACTAATCTGATTGGACGGTACAATGTGGAGTTGAAACGCAGGTGGGGGGAGTGGTGACCGGACCCACTCTTCACAATTTGCTGAAGCTTGGCTCTGGATCCCAGGCAACTAAAAATGTGTTTCTGGTGAGAAAATTAAAAATGTCTCCCTAGACTTGTTCTATCTTTTATATTTATAACAGGTATTAATTTACCAATGTAAGTTAAAATGTGAAAATCAGACAGTGGTTGAGGACTAAAAGGAGACAGGCCTATTCACTGTAATTACAAATGCATTGTCTGCTTACATGTTTTTTACCACTGTAACTGTGCTTTTAACTGTATGTGTTGTACTTGTTGCAAGGCGACCTTGAGTGCCCGGAAAGACGCCTACGAAATAAAATGTATCATTATTTTTATCATTATGTGCTTTTGCAGATGTCTGAGTTCAGTGCGACTGTGGGAATCCCCATGAACTGCATTTTCCCGCTGAAGAACTACTGCGATGAAGTTGATACTGTGGACGAAGTCGACACGCTGATCCTGACCGCTCTCAAACACATGCTGCAACACGCCGACGACTTCACCGATACGTTATAAAGTTCTCAATTATTCTGAATGATAATGACAAAGAATGACACATTTCATATTATAGAAAAACAATCTTATATGAGTAATAAAATAATGAAGAAAAAGCATCATGTTGTTTGTGTGTATGTATACGTATGGATGGATGGATGGATGTAGGACTGGGCAATATGGCAAAAAACTATTATCATGATTTTCCTGAAGACAGATCACGATTTCGATTTTATCACAATTCTTGTAGACTATTTTCTTATTGCCTTTGAGGTAAATACAATCATCTGCTTTTTTCTAAAAGTTCCTACACTACTGTGATTGGTTAAATCCAGCTGTCACTCACTCAGAGCAGAACAAAGACTGACCAGTGCTGCCAGATTTTCTGAAAAAACGTGACGTAAAAAAAAAAGACAAGCGACCTCAGCCCCTAAATAAACTTATTTAAACAATTGATTAATTAGAACATTGTGTGATAATACAATTTTGGCATTTCTAACTCTAATAACAGTTTTTGAAAATATGCTAAAACCCATGTTTCATTCATAAATAGATATATTTTTGTAAATCAAACCTGAAAATTTGCTAAAGTTTACCTGCAACACAAAAGACCTTAGTGCATGACCTTCAAAATCTATAAGACTATTAAAAACAGACGCCCAAATTTGTTATAAAGAAACAAACTTGGTAACACTGCGGCTAAGAGAAGTAGGTTGGAAATAATTCTCTGTGTTTTAACAAACTGATGAATTAAACAGAAAAATGGGAAATCACGATTTGACGATTTCACCAAAAGAGCAGATTGTCACAACAGTGAGCTCACAATTCCATTTTTATCACAATATTGCCCGGCCCTGTGTATGTAAACCATAAAGTTAAAGATTATCAAAGGTTGTATGGAGAAATTTCCCAAAAATAGTTGTCCAAAATAGTTGTCCAAAATAGTAGTATAGATTTGTAACAACCTTGGTAACTATAAAGAATCATAAAGTTACAAACTGTGTGGACACAAGGCAACCTCGTTTTCTATTGGCCTGTTAGTCTGTCAGTCATTCTGGAGTCTTGAAACATGTTTTAAATGAGCTCACATGTGATTATTATAACTTGTCATTTCACTAACATTCCATAAGTCAATTCTCCCAAACTATTAAACTATTAAAATGTGAAATATATGATTAAAACAAAACGCAAATCGAATCACAATTACAAAACTGGTCAGAAATTTTATTTTTGCAGAATCTTGAAGCCCTAATGAGCAGTTTTTTCCCTACATTTCTTTTCTATATTTAAGATGCGTAGTTCATTCACCCTATTGACCCTATTTTGTCCCGCCTACTTTTCTAGGACGTGCACTTCCTGTTTAGCTGCATTTAGCCTGTAGATTTCAGTCGATGGGTTTATTTTAACTGTCATTATATTTAATTAAAATTGCCCCACAAGACAGACAAACAAACACGTTAGCTACCTTACCCAGGAAGTGCATTTCCAAGCCAAGTGGGCGGGACAAAATAGGGTCAATACTGACCTCTAATGTGACTAATGCTGTGGTGTTTGGGGCCTCCTGATGGGTCTTAGAGGTACTGCAGGAGGGTCTTCAAAGTTTGTCCACACAACAAGCAAAAAGGAAACATTGGGGGTATTCCATGAAGCGAGCTAAAGCCAAAGCCTGGCTTATTTGGCCAATCTAGGCTTATGAAATCTCCATTTCCGTTCCACTAACGCGGCTAACCAGAGGTGACGCTGAGTTGCCGCAGTAACAAGTGCACAGACATAAACCTGGTCGGGACCAGGCTAACAGCCAAGATTATTTTAGCTTTGTCACAAAAAACGTTTAAAAAACACTTAAATCACATGTTTATCCTCACACACTTCCACAGCTGTGTGAAATCTCTCTGTTTGTCCCAACACAACTCATAAAGTCACTTTTTATTTACTTTTATTTACTTGGCATTGGCACCAGAGAACCGCTCTGACCGTTTCTTTTCATCCTTTTTTGAGCCGCTTTCGCTGTGGAGAGACACGTTTGTAAGAGCAAACGTCACATTGGCCAGATATTTAACTGGAAAATTAACTTGTAGGTTACTCCTACGTGCATCTAACCTACGTAAGATCTCCCACAGACATGCAGATATTTCTCTTAAGGATGAAGCAATGAAAGCATGACTAAAGTATGAGAACAAGCCGTGGAGTCGTGCTGCTGCTTTTACGCTCAAAAGCGCTTCATCGCATCTCCTTTCCTCGTCTCTCCTCACACCACGGACACACATCCTCTGCTCTGATTGGTCAGTTCTGGTTGTGAAGACTTACGCTCAGGTTACGCTACAACTTTGTCACAACTTTACGCACCGGGACTAGTTCCACATGCGGAGTGGAAAACTGTGCATTGCATTAAAAAACGATGAGCCTACTACTCACAAATACGATGATAAATCCTCTGGATCTCCGCCTCGTCTTTCTCCAGCAGTGAACAGGAGGGGAGGGGTTGCCTCTCGCTCCCCGCATCAGAATAAACCACTATAACTGAAAACTTTTGCGATGCAAATCAAACTATAGTCCGTGTGCACTTTGGCTCCTCTCGTGTTTCAGTCAGATCATGTAAAATAAGCGTTTTTCTCTCTCATTCTCAGTGATGTCGTCGCTCCATTGATCTGGTCTCGTCACATTCAGCGGGAGCGCGCTCAGAGCGCAGATTAATCTTCAAGCTTGAATTAGCGTTGTTCAGACCCAGGCTTATTTCTTTCATGGAACAACTTGAGGCTTAAGTTGGAGATGAAGCTAGTTTCAGCTCAGGATTTTAGGATAAGCCTAGACTTGTTAAGCCACTTTCATGGAATACCCCCATTAGCTTAAAAACCATAGTATTTGTTTAAATGCATATCTTTAAATCAGTGAGTTAGCCTGTAGCTACTGATTGTATTTTTATTTGTAGGTGTAAAAGAAAAGAAAGAAGAGCGTGACATAAAAACAACTTTGATGTAGCAAAATAATTTGTAACAATTTGATAGTTTAACATTTTACTGCTGAAATGTCAGCGCCATGTTCAGTACTGATTTGTCACAAACATCTCCATGGACTTTTTTCATTATATAAAAGGTGGAAAGTAAATCAGAATTGATGAATACAATAATTTTTTTTTCACACAACACAATTTTGTAAATATATCCAGGGATTCACAAACCTTTCACCCCAAAATTATCATGTAAACCAGTGCTTCTCAACCTTTTTCAGTCGCGACCCCCTAAATAACAACCGTAGCCATTCGCGACCCCCAAACGCAAAATGTAGACTACCTGCAACGTGACAAAGTAGTTTTTATTCTCTTGTTTGATTTGAATTCAAGACATAAGCATAGATAAGTTCATCTTGTAGGTCAGCAAATAGGAATATACACCTATCACTGTATTTGAAGCTGTCAAACCTTGTTAAAGATCTTAATGTTAAATTTTTCACATGATCTGGGGACCCCCAAAAATCTTTTTGCGACCCCCAAGGGGTCCCGACCCCCAGGTTGAGAACCACTGATGTAAACGACTGACAACCCCTACAGCAAAGTGAATGAGATGTTTTTTTTATAAATTTAAGTTGTGAAATCATTCACAGTAGGGCTCACTTTAATTTATTATGGTTGTTGTCCAAAGTCCCTCAAACATACTGATATCTGTGGTAAAGTAGAATAATGGGCTATGCAATTATTAGCCTAACTTGCGACCCTGCCCTTCACTTTGGAAACCACTAACCCATGTATAGAGGGATTTATCAACAAGGGCGATGCAGAAAAGTTATGCAGAAAAGAGCAGCCGCTTATTGACACAAGCCGTGGAAACAAGTCAAGCCAGCATCGTTGTCAACTATCTACAAGAGTTTATCACTGGGAAAACAAAAGTTATGCTGCTAAATCAACATTTGTGAATTAAATTTGACCCTACAACCCAAAAACGTTACATTCAGGTGAGTGAAAAAACGACAAGAAAAACACTGTGTCAGGAGCTAGATGTTTGTCATGCTAATTCATACCTGAATGAAACAGCTGCTCTCATCTCGTTTTGTTGTTTTAATGGAAGAAGTTTCCTCAGCCAACTTGACGGACAGCAACTCTTTCTGCATGGAGCATGGAGCATCAGAGCGGAAAGTGGCGTCGACGGAAAATCCCTCTATTGCTTCTACCTAAAGGATGGATAAATGCAAACATATAATTTTATTATCCTTTATTGCTCAGCTTCTAAAATTGAGAAAAATCAAACTCACTTTTTCAAATTGGTAATGCTATGACAGTGTTTTCATTAGTTTACTCATAGTTGTATTTTGATTGATTCTTGCAAAAACGAAATAGGTCTCTTTAAATGAGAAACTCTGCCTTTTCACCTGTGTTTGTAATCAGAAGTACTATATTTGCAGTGCAGTGATTTAGGTAGTATTACGGCCACATAGTCTGTGCACCATCGAGGAGTATTTACGGTAATCCTGCGACGGCGACTGAGCCTATGACGTAAATAAAGCTAGAGGAAAAATGGATGCTGTTGCCATGACAGCATTTTTGCGGCCTTCTTCCATGCCTTTTTCACTATATGAAAGGTTTGTGGAATTTGACAAAGATGTATAATGACAAAAGTAGAGTTTAATTCTGAAACAGAAAGTTACACTTAATTGACTCTCAGTTTGAGAACATTTTACAAAATAAATAAATAGTTTTGAGACACTTTTGTTTGCCAAATCACAATTAATGTTTATGTAATTTCTATGGATTTTAGCACAAAATGGTTGGTTTGGTAACAGCTAACTGGACCCATGATCGCTCTAGTTCCGGAAGTAAATTGCCTCATTGTAAAGTGCCATAGGGGTGTCAAAAAATTTAAATATTAAGAGTTTAAAGATTTTACAGGCTAGCCAGCTATGTGCTAATTCCATGGATCTATTAAAAATCTGGGTAAGACATTGTTAGCCTAGTACCATCTCACGTTGTAGTAGTGTCTGTTCAGTTGGTACCGAAGCGGGAAAATCCCCTCAGTCCAGAAAGCATTTTTTTCTGTAGAGCACAATATAACCACAAACTACTCCGAGAGCACTTACAAACTTGAGAAGCCTACTTTCCTCAAGTCAAATTGGTCTACTGAGTTAAGACCTGGCTTGGACCTTGATTTGGGACTTGACTCAGACTTGAAGCTAAAACTGGGTGATAAATAATTGCAAACAAATTTATATTGTTGGGGCATATTTTTATTACATTATTCTTTCTGACAATAAGTTTGTCCAACAGAAAGGTGTCAAACATCTTTACATGTATTAATTGGGGATAGCATAGAAAAAAATATCATCTTAAAAAGGCAACAAATTCATAAATACTTAAAATCAGTGTTTTTATGTGTGTGGTCTATTTTTTTACATTTACCAACAATTCAATAGTGTAAAAGAAAAGCTTCGCACAGTTGCTCTAGGACAGGTGCGTAGGAATGAGGGGATGTCCCAAGAAACAGTAAGAAGAAAGAAAATCCCGCACACTGACTTAACTTGCAAAAACGTGATTTATTCGGACATCAGACGACGTTTCGGCACAAGTCCTTCATCAAAATTTTGCCTGATCGTCGTCTGATGTCCGAATAAATCACGTTTTTGCAAGTTAAGTCAGTGTGCGGGATTTTCTTTCTTCTTACATTTACCAACTTAACAAGCATAAAATTTCAAGTTTTTAGTTCAGTTACATTTTTTTAGCTCTGTGCATAGAACAACAATTGGCTTGTAACTATTGTACCTACGTATTTCCAGTTCACTGAACTGAGTTCAGTTCATTTCTATGAGGCGCTACATCAGACTAAAATGAATACTCGAAAGATCAGACTCTGAACAGTGAGTGGTGGGGGATGTCTCTGTAAACATGTTAAATACTTTACAAATCAGAAAAAAATACTTCACCAAAGAACCAAAGTGTGTTTATAAAGATAAATTAGTAATATATTTATCTGTCTTTGTATAAAAAGACTTGATCCTGCTTAATTGCTAACGCTAACAGGAAGTAAGCTACTCATCGGTAGAAGCTATTTTTAAAATAAACAAGCCAACTGACTTTCTCACACAAACCTTATTTTAGCGTTAAGCTAGATTCAAAACAACATTAACAATATCATGTAAAATTCGCTGTTCCTCTTGAAAATAAAGACTTACTTGAACAACTACCTCGTCCCACTGCCGCAGACAAACAACTCCTCCATTTACAAGATGGCCGCCGTATCTCCACGGCAACAGACCCCGCGCGCCCTCTAGCTTCCTTTACACGCGCTGGTCGTGTCAGCTGATCCTCCTCCAGCGCTGGCGACCGAGGAAGAAGCAGGGAAAAGCGAAGGAAAACAGTGGCGCCCCGCTCTGCTGAACCATGGCCGCGGAGATCCACTCGAGGCCCCAGACCGCCAGACCCGTGCTGCTCAACAAGATCGAGGGCCACACGGACGCGGTCAACTCGGCGGTGCTCATCCCGAAAGAGGACGGTGTTATTACGGTCAGCGAGGACAGGTGAGCCGCGGCTAATGGTAGCTTCTCATCACACAGGCACAATGATCCGTTTGTGGACTGGATTTACTGGGCTGTGCATTAATTTGGGATGTAAATACGGCGTAAAATGTACAAAACAAGACGTAAAACAATGTAATTTCGCTTTATGTAGTGGTTAAACCAGACCGTGCTAGCTTAAAACGCGGTTATGTTGTGACACTGGACAAGTCTAGCCACCCATTTAATCTGAAAATCATTACAATGAACTAGTATTGAACGAAAATTATGAAAGCATCGCACTTTTATATATTTAATAAGAAGTTGTTTGTAGTGTCATAGTCACAAAAACAAACATTTGTTATTTTGCTGTTTCATAGCTACAGAGGTGAGAATATACTTCAAAATAATATCGCTAATTTATATATACAAAACAATGGTTTAAATTTAAAGCCACAATTTTCCTTGTGAATTTATTTGCAATGGAAATAAGACAATAATAAACGTAATCAAAACAGCCAAATTAGGTGAAAACAAGCTAGATAATTAGAGAAATCTTAAATAGTATATTGAAACCTGCACTTGAATTTAATTCTATAGAAAACATAATAAACATAAATAAATATCAAAATCTTGTCTTTTCGAAGAGTAAATTACAAATCAAGACAGACACAATTATACTTGGAAAAGCATAAAGGTTCAAATTATTTAGTGAACATATATTTTTTGTACTAACAGTGAGAAGAGGAACTTAAACTTAAAGGTTGTTGCTTAAAACAAAATGTTACTCAAGTAGTGAGTAAATGTGAGCTGTTAGAATTGTAGTCTGAAAAGCACAATTTCTTCAAAAAGTTGCTTGATGAATGTAGCAAATGCTTACAAGAAATGTATGTTAATAATTAGGTAACTTTACACCAAAATAATATAAAACCTTTGACTTTAATGACGTCTTAGTTTCTGCATGTCTATTGAAATTATTGAGTTTAATATAGAGAATTTTTCGGGCGGAAAATGTATTTTAGTGTTGTTTATATGTGTATTTTTAGACATATTAGGCAGTACACAAAAATATTACAATCATGATGTCAGTGCAAAGTGACTCATGGGAAACTGTGAAAGGTCTAAGTCCAGGGTTTATTAATTTGGTCTCAATGTTTTCCAGTTTGAACATCAATTACTTAAAAACAGTGGGTCCTATTAAAATGTATTTTTGTTAACAGTTTGGAAGTATTCTGAATGAGAAGTATAATGTTTTATTTCATTTAGTACACAGTTTGGCGACGCTAAATTCGATTTTTGCCAGGGATCTAATTAAGCTTTTTCAGATCCAATTTTAACACCGATACTTTTGCTGCGTTCATGTGGTCCTCGGGTGCTTGTGTTTCCGAGATGAGAGATAGGGGTTCCGAACTAGTTTGCATTCATGTGCTTATTACTTAGGAAAATCGGGATGTTGTTGTTAACCATAATAAATAAATGACACAGCACTTTTAACAGAGGATAATAGACCTAACAGTGAGATCTGATGCTAGCCTGTCCAAAAACTAACGTTAAAGGTTGTTAGTATTTATTTTTTAACTGATTTTCGACAGTCTCCATGTGTCAGTGACGTCAGGTGCTGAGCTTGGGCAGCTCCGTTTGTCCCGAGTTACCGAGCAGTTGTTCCGAGATGCTTGAGCGTTCATGTGCATTTTTCAACTCGGAACAACATTTTCCCGTGTTCCCGAAGACCACATGAACGCGGCATATAACTTGAAGTATCTGCCAATACTCGATATTGACCTTTACAAGTGTAGGAACTATTATTATTCTTGAGTTGAAACTCAGTTTACTTGTTAGAAAATGGGTCAAACAGTGGTATATAACTAAATCTATTGCGCAAAGAACAACTTAAAGGTGGAGTAGCTGATTTTCACACTGCAAACACAATTTTGGTTTCAAATCTGACAACGTCCTCTCATTAATCCTTTAGCACATGGTTAATATCAATAAGAATTAATTTTTGGTTGCAATTTCACCCTTCAACTCTCTTTTTATCAACAACTGAGTGAAACTAGAGAGGAGCACCCAAGCACAGCCAATCAGAGAGCTGCTTTTGGCTCCTAATATTATTCAATTCAGACAGTACTCAGTGATCTAAATTTTTCACAAAGTGCTGCATTTATAATGGACTGTTTAATGGAAGACACAAAGTTTGTTTATTTATAACTAAAAAAAGTCAGCTACCCCAACTTAATGTGAATACAGTCTCAAACATTGTGATGCGTTCTGGGTCAACATCAGACAGTGAACAGTCTAATTTTTTATTTTTAATTAAAGGCACAAAATTTCATTGATCAGCACTGATATTTGATCCTAGAATCAGATCCTTGCATCAATAATCCTTGCACCAAAATGTCATGAAATTTTGCAATAACAGCATCACTATAAAGCCCAAATTAAAAAAACACATTTTAATAGTATACTTTTAACTAGAAGGTTTCAGTCAGTCATTTCATCTTTTATTTGTTTAATAAAATATACTTTAACTAACTGTTATTCTTCTTGACGGCCTAATGCATAATATCATACAGTGTAACATAATATTATTTCATATATTTGGCAGGAATCACTGTAAGATCAGGTTGAACAGCTAAGTAATCATGCACACACGGAAAGCTTTGGTTTAATCACGGCTTGTTTTCAGTGACTAAGCTGCAGCACGTGATTGTCAGGTCATAACAGAAGCTCTTTATCACCGAATCAAATGAGCAACACTGCCAGCTGACTATAAAAAAAAATGAACTGCTGTTGTTTATTTATTGGCCTTAATTTAACCAGGAAAGTCCCACTGAGATCAGAATGTCTTTTTTGGGTTTCTTTTATGGGTGTCCTGGAGGGAGGGTGGACTAGAGCAGCCTGTTGTATGTTTTTAGTGGTAGAGAAAACCTACACAAGGAGAACACTCATATCCCAAAAATACCAAAAAGACCCCAAAAAGATTTTAGGTAATCACAATATCTACATTATCATTTTTTTAGATTGTTTGGAAAATTAATGGCAGCCCAATGTAGAACACGTCCAGTAACAGAGTCAGAAAGGTCCATAGCTATGAATGTAGACACCTAAAGGTGGGGGTCTGGGGGTTCTCCCTCAGGAAAATCTTGATGATATTTTCTGCATTTTGATACATTTTGGCAGTCTGATTAAAGAAACTTTTTGGCCAAAAATAGACTTGAATAAAAGTATGTTTTTTGTCATTTTTTCTTTGTTAGACTTAAAAATAAAATCTTTAAAAAATGTTTTTTTTACTTTGAATGGGCTTGCATGGATTTTTATTTATGCTGAAGGAGGGCCTGCTCTTAGTGGTCAGTGTATGTATTTTGACCCATTCAGAATGTCCTCAAGTATGGTTTTAACTTTCTAATTCCAGTGAATTGTCCATAAAGTTACATAGTGCACCTTTGAAAAATTAACAATAAGATTTTAGTTAAAGTAGTAATCTATTAGTTATATATTTCAGTGAAGTATTTGGTGAACTCACGTCTGTGTGAGCTGCCAGCAAAAACGCTGTTGGTAGGACTGCTTGATTATGTAAAAAATTTCTAATTGCAATCATTGATTAAGCAATTAGTGGCACTTAAATGCAGAGATGTAGCACATGAAATGAGCGACAAGTCTTACAGAAATACAATAGTTGTGAACTTACTCTACAAATGGAATAACACTTTAAAGATCGACCGATAGTAGGGATGGGACGAGATCTCGTGCCGCGAGATCTCGCGAGATCAAACTGTCACGATACTGTGCGCACACGTACTGATCTGTCTCGTGAGATTTTTCCATGGTCCTGAAATTAAGTTTCGTATCTTTGAGCAGCTGTAGCAAATATTCTCCTCCACACACAGACTTGTAGCAGACTTATTCTGACAGAAAATTGTCTAAACTCTGTCTCAGTTTTTATTTCGTAAAGATAGGATCAATATTGACAGAGATAATTAGTCCTAAACATTGTAAAAGTTAGCGCGAAAAATATATAACCGTCAAATATACGCGCGGACATCGCGGGAACAGCGCAGTGTTTTTCACACTTAAACATAGTTTAAAATAGATCCACAAAGAGATATTTTGGCCTCTGTCATGTAAAAAGTAGGAAAGTCTCCTCATCTGTGTGCGTCTGGTCCCTGCAGCAGCAGCGGCAGCGCTGTGAAGGAAGGGGAAGGGGGCGGAGTCTGAGCTACACACGGAGGAGTGGATCAATTTCAGTCAAAACTCAGATCATTCAAATAATAAAAATCCAAGGTGATACACATAATGAAAGGTAAAGCTAAACTAAAAGAATATAAACTAACAATAATAAATAATACAAATCAAATTTTGTAATTTGCCTTGTTTAATTTCTAAATTGAAACAATTAATGCAAATTATTTAAAAATCTTGTCTCGTCTCGATCTCGTGGACCCAATCTCGTGGCTCGTCTCGTCTCGTGAAAATTCTGTCTCGTCCCATCCCTAGGGTTTTTTCTTGGGCCGATACGATGCCAAGTTTTAAAAATGTTGTCACTCGATGCTGAAATCAATGGCCAATTTTCAAAGCAGATTTCTGAGGTCGATTTTCTTATTTTAGTTTTTAAAAGACATAGCTGAGATTAGATAGTATATCCAAAAAAGAAAAAGTTTAATCTAAACTATTTTGTTTAATGAATACAACATGTTTATGCACATTCCAGAACATTTTAAAGAGCATTTCTCTCCAAAACCAACTTTGAGCTCAGCTAATCACTGTGAGTGCAGCTCTACTGTGCAGACGATTGTTCAAACAACTGCCTCAACATATCGGCCGGATGATATATCAGTCTATCTCTATTTAAATAAACCCATCAAAAATCAGTTACTATAAATACTAAAACTAGTGTCAAGGCTACATACTCCATTGAGAAAGTAATCCCAAAGATAATCATGTTAACAAGACAATTTTAGAATGATATTTAATTGAAAATGTAGAGTTATTTTATTTCTCAAGTAAAAAAATTAGAACATTTGGCCCAATTACATGCTTTCTTCCTAGTGTGAGTTGCAACGTGTTTAGTAAAATCTTAAATGATCTTAACTGTGTGTTAGTTCACTGGTTAGTTCAATTTGTCATAGACACAAATGGTAAAAACTGTCAGCTGCAGTGAGTCTTTGCTGATGTTTACTATTCCCTGCAGCTCACGGCAGTAACGTTGTTGTTTGCTAATTATAATAAAGTAAGCAACCCATTGTGCTAATACAACTGCAGCTGTTCAAACGGCGGCAACTGAAACACGGACATTGTTTGGTTTGTAGATAAAGAAAATATGCAAGAACATACTTTAGTTGGCATTTTATCTGTACAAAGCAGGTCGTTTTATAAAGGGAAGTTGTGGGTTTTTTTTGTGCAGCCACTGAACCAAAACTGTGCATTTTACTGTAACTATAGCTGCTTATATTGACTCAGTATTACATGAATAAGCTCCATATTTTCCTTTATATTGCAGAAATCCTAAAATACATTTAATAGTTTGTTAGTGTCAGTTTAAAAGCTTATTTCAGCTGTTTGATTCTTTATGTTTTCCATTTTGTGCAGACGTCATTCTGATGTTTGTCGTGTGATTGATATTATTCCGATCTGTTCTGTTTTCTAGAACGATTCGAGTCTGGCTGAAGAGAGACAGTGGACAGTACTGGCCCAGCATTTACCACACAGTCTCGTGTAAGTCTGTCACTGTGCTTTCATTTATGCTCGCTATGTTTTTCTTTCAATCGACATGAACTTTTGACCTCTACAGTCTACAGTGTTTCATCACCATTAGTTTCCTTGAAGTTGCATTTTGTTGAGTTCTGCGTGAGTTCTGATGCTTTACTTCTCAGGATATTCTTGCTTTCTCACGGTGCATTCACAAGAACTGAATTGAATTATGGCTAGACCTGTTCAGCTCCTATAGTACAGATCTTTTATCCAGTGTGAGTGCAAACGAGCTGTGTTTGAGCACAAATCATGGATCATTTGGAGGAAGTTTGTCTCTCTAGCTCAAGTTCCAGAGCGTTGATGTTTCTCATAAGAACAAAAAAGCAATGGACTTAAGTTTTTTAGTTTAACATGGCTGGTTTGATCTGCTTTAAAGCCTGTTGCACGCTGGAGCAGGGACTCTTAACCTTTTTGACCTCAAGGCTCAATTATGCGTGTACAGAGAAAACTGGAGCCCTAGCTCATAAGACATGTATTGTAGTTTGCTGATTGTGCGGCCCTCAAGGTTAAGAATCACTGCACTAGAGGATTTTAAATCATCTGCAATTTGTGAAAAAGCAGTGCAGACTACAGATTAATTGTGCACTGTGTGAAAAGTCATCGACGCCATTCTGTAAAAATAGAAAGTTAAAACCATACAGTACTTTGGGACATTGTGGTTAAAATACATTTTATGTAATAATGTGAAAAAATACAGCTAAAGGAACACATTTTCCATGGAAACATGAAAGAGGAGGCTGTCCTCTAGGCCAAAAACAGTCCATTTTGTTGCCATTTAAGCTTGCTCAAAGTAAAAACACAGATTTTTATTATTGTTTTAGCACAATATAGAAATCGAAATGACAAAAACATGCTTTTATTCAAGTGTGTTTTTGGTCACACAGTGCCCTTTTAAAGATATTTTGCGACAATTACTTGTCTCACAGTTGCAGAAGAACGTTAGATTATTAAATCTGTGTGTAAATGCAAAGTTTTCACCAACAATAAGACTGTGATATGTTCCAAGTTGCCTGGAAAATCCAGACAACATATAAAAATAATATTATCTGGCCACTGTGTCCCTCTTTCAAGTTTCAAGTTTTCAGTGGATCCCAGGCAAATGTTCAAGATCTTTATTACTTTTTTTTTTTATCAGACAAGAGAGTTGTACTCAGGCCACCTCACTGAAGTAAGGCAAAGGAAATCAAGACTTGAAATAATTTTTTCAGATAAATTTCTTTAAAACATTTTTACAAAGATGTTTTAGAACATTTATGACACTGTACTTGTATACATCATTTTTTAAATTAAAAAGATGGGGTAGTGCTGGGGCAGGGTGGACCACTTATCCTATGAAATCTAATGGGAAACACTGAATAAATCTTTTCTCATGTTGCTTTCACTGCTTAGAAGTTTTTAGAACTTGAGTGTTCCAGGCAGAGCTCTGTGTTTGCTTCATTATATCAAAGCCTGGATCACAAGGACCTGTTCAACCAGCTATGACCTCTCTGCAGACACAATTTTGCTCATTTCCTTCGTCATTCTTAATGCTGTGTTACCAAATTAGTGTTTGTTGTCCATTCTTAAATCGTAGCCAGACCGATGTCTTGTCAAAGAAATTCTATGAACAGTATTTCTTATGAGCTTCTTACAAAAAGCTCACAAACTACCTGAGACCATCGAACTGTGCTGCTGTGCTGGCCTCAAGTCTTCCTCAAGAACACTTTAAACTTCCTAATCTCTTATGTCAGTCCTTTTCCAAAACAACCGTTAGTTGCAGCTCTTCTCTAACTACATCTTCAAGGTTTAATCAAAAGGGAAACTACTATAACATGCTCAAAAGCTCATGAAAGTTGATTTTACAGAATAAATGTCTTTTAAGTCTAAATGAAGTGCATTTCTTCACTGACTGGCGGTTTTGTTCCAGCTCCCTGCTCTTGTATGTCGTACCACCATGACAGCAGACGCATCTTCATCGGACAAGACAACGGCGCTGTTGTGGTGAGGAAAGCCGAAGCCGACACTAAACAATTACACGTCACTAGAAGAACTTAAAAGCTTCTCTGTGTTTAAAGTAATTCGTCACAGTCACGTTTTGTTATCTGAAGCTAACTTGATGAATGTGAGCCCTCCTCTTCATAAGATCACTTTTATTCATAGAATACTTTTCTATAATCAGTGTGAAATACTGTTGCGTTTTATTACTACAATTAAAATGTGCTCTTTATGGTGAGTCACTCTTATAGCTATCAATGTCGAAGGAAACTACTTAACAGGACTAGCAAAATCCACTAAATGGACAGAGCCAAGTTTAAATTCCTGAACTCAAAATATGTAAAGAAAAATCAAATGTTTATCTATTTTTTTAACTTAAAAAAATGATGATAAAACAGACGTATAATTAAACACTAACAAATCTTCTTACAAAAACATTGAAAATCTTGTTCAGTTCAAGTTTGTAATGTTTGGTGTGTGTGTAGGAGCTAACATAGACGACTCTGTGAAGGAAAATGTCCTTTAAGAAAACAGCTTTGAGGACCCTCTTGAAAACAAGATGATTCATCTCAAGGGGTTATTCCTCCTAAATGTTAAATTAATAAATAACTCTATGGTTGAAGAGGATTAAATTCAACAGCAGAACAGTTTTAGGATCAGATTGACTATTGACTTTTAGAGAGAATTAAACAGTAGTCCCTCCAGGAGTGTAAGTGTTTCCCTAGAGTAGAGATCAACTGATAAGGGTTTTTTGGGCTGATACAGATACCTATTTTAAAAAATGTTGTCACTCAATGCCGATATCAATGGCCGATTTTCGAGGCTTTTTTTTTTTTTTTAGTTTAGTTTTTTAAAAACATAGCTGACATGTATACCCAAAAAAGAAAAAGTTTAATCCAAACTATTATTTTGTCTCATTGTTTAATGAATACAACAAGTTTCTGCTCATTACAGAACATTGTTAAACATAAATCAAGAAAGTGCTCCTTTTCAAAACAGCAAAATGGAGAACAAACCGTATCATTTCTCTCCAGAACTAACTTGGAGCTCAGCTGATCTCTGTGAGTGCAGCTCTACTGTGCAGATGCCTGATCAAATATCAGCCAAAATAAGGCCGATGGCCGAAGTGGCCGATAAAATATTCAAATATCGGCCGGACGATATATCTGTCTATCTCTACTCCGGAGTATAGTGTCTCTAGACTGTAAGCATCTCCAGAGTATAAGCGTCCCCAGAGTGCAAGTCTCTCTAGAGTACGTCTCTGGAGTATAATTATCTCCAGGCGACAAGTTTCTCCGGACAATAAGTCTCTTCAGACAATTAGTCACACTGGACAATGCTTTGATGAAGTTTATAATTGTCTTCTGTCCAGTAAATATGACATATGTTGAGGTAATTGAATTAGGCAAGGCAAGGCAAATTTATTAGTATAGCACAATTCATACACAAAGCAATTCACAGTGCTTTACAAGGCAGGAAAATGCATCAAAATTACAATAATTAAATAATCAGCATAAAATTTACTTTAAAAAGAAGTAAAGAAATAAAGAGTGCAGACAAAGTATTTCAGTCATATGCACAGATAAAAAGACATGTTTTCAGCCTAGATTTAAACATTGTCACAGTCGAGGCCTGTCTTACATCATCTGGAAGACTGTTCCAGATCTTAGCTGCATAAAACTGAAACGCTGATTCTCCATGTTTAGTCCTGACCCTGGGCACCAGCAGGAGGCCGGTCCCTGAGGTCCTCAGAGTGCGAGATGGTTCATAACGCACTAACATGTCAGAGATGTACTTTGGTGCTAGTCCATGGAGAGACTTGAACACAAGCAGAGCTGTTTTAAAGTCTATTCTCTGAGCCACTGGAAGCCAGTGCAAAGACCTAAGCACAGGACTAATGTGATCGTACTTCCTGGTTCTGGTCAGGACTCGAGCAGCAATTAGCTAGCAACTCGCTGCAACCAACGCTGTAGAACTATGATAAGGACTGCAAACTAAGTCAAAAATAGATAAATGTCATAATCTGTCACTTGAGCTTTAATCAGTGTGAATGTAAGTATTTTTTTTTCTTTTGTCTTTCAGGAGTTTCTCATATCTGAGGATTTCAACAAAATGAACCACGTCAAGACTTATCCAGGTAACATTAAACAAATACATGTTTACTGTATTTCCATCACTATATTTTGTCTTTTATCTTTCACTATTGAAGTAAACGTGGCTCAACAGCAAAAAAGCGTCAGAAAAGCGTTTGATGCACAGTGTGTGTGTGTGTGTGTATATGTAAATATGGCCACAGTTTGTTGACAAAGGTGTGTCCGTAGCTTCAGGCTCTCAAACGCTTTTACACTTGACACCAACTCACTGCCTTTGTTTTGTTTGAGCCGCATCAGTGAAATTAAATGAATATGAATCAGTTCAAACTCTGTTCAAAGTTAAAATAGCCTGTTCTAGTTGTGTTACCCTTTTTTAAGCCACACAAGGAGAAAGTAGGTTTTTTAAAGCTTTATAATAAGAGTTTGACTGACAGGTTAACAGGCCAATAGAAAATGACACTTCCTTTTTCTGTTTACCATAAGTACAAGGCTGTTACAAATGTATGCAATATTTCTTTTTAATCCTACATTCAGCCTTTAAACCTGTACACCTGTATTTATTTTTTTTAATATAATAGTTTTGCACACATAAGTCTGTAAAGAGGACATCAGGTTTTTTTTACAAATATGCAAAAAATTGTGTAAGATATGTTTGGGTTAGCAGGTTAGTCTTTCTTAAAGTGAACAAATGTTTTTTGTTTGTTTGTGTGAACAAGCTGTAATAACTTAGAGAATATGATGTACAAATAGATTTAAATTGGTAAAAAGTGTTGGGCAAGTTTCTTCAAAAAGTAACTTGTTATAGTTAGAAGGTCTGCAAAAAGTGAGTCGATTGCAAGTAATCAATTATTGGAATAATCACCAACTAATTTAGTAATTGAATAATCATTAACTAGCTTTGGTACAGGTGTCAAAACATACCCGGAGCTGAGAAAAACCGCAAAAGCATGGACATAAAAATAGTAGAATTTGCTTTGTTTTTGATGTAAACTTCCAAATTTGTTTGAAGTATGCAGCGATCGAATTGAAACTCCAGAATCGACACACACTCTCTGTAGTTGATATAGTGCACACAGTAATACAAAATTACCCACGATGCTTGAGGAGACAAAGTGTGAACTTGTGCAAGACCTGACTGAATGTCCTTTATTATGCAGCGTTAACAACTGACAGTGGTCCATATGGAGACTAAATAAACTAAATACTGTTCAAATGTTCATAAAAAATACAAGTTCTGAGCACTAACAACAGTTTCTTTGTTTTAAATGTAATTTATTATGTTTTTTCTTTTGTTTGTTTTAAAGTAAAAAAATAAGTTAATATAGATAAACTAACAAAATCGAACAAAATTGAAAATTGTGGCTGCAAAATCGAAACTGAATCAAATCGTGATTTAAGTGAATCGTCCCATCTCTAAAATCTACATCTCCAGAACGAACAAGGAATGTTACATCATCTCAAACTGAGACTTAAATCACCAACTCACAAGAACTGAGTTAGTCATTTGTTACAATATTTACAGGGTTTCTGTAAATACGGTCTTAAATAGAAAAGTTTGATTTGAATTCCTTGAAAAAGTCTTAAATTTGACATTGTTTTGGTCTTAAAATTAGGGATGCGATTCAGCTTTTTCAATTCCGATACCGATACTTTGGCTTTAAGTATCTTCCGATACTCAATCAATCGATGCTCTTTCTGCTTCTCTTTCTTAATAAAACATAAGACATTTTGTCATATCGTGTTATGCAACTGTTATTTATAAAGCAAGCCACAACCAATAATATGAGACGTTCTGGATCAATATCAGCCATTAAATGTGTCTCATTATGCCCAATTAAAGGCACAACAATGACATGGGCTGAAACGATATCATAGAGCTGATGCCTGATCCAGCAAAATTTTATAGATCTTTCTTTTTTGTTTTGTTTTTTTTGTTATTTCATAATTGTAGCAAAAGATAACATTATATCTGAAGAAGCTTTCTGGAAAAGAAGCAGCACTGCAACATACTGTAGATCACAACTCTTGAGTAAGTCTTATTTTGTATGAGTTGTGGTCCTAAAAAGTCTTCAAAAGTCTTATTTTGACATCTCTATCCCTACAGAAACTCTGTATTAAGTAATGTATTATATAGCATGTTAACTATCCATCACAAACGAAATAATTGTACATTCAAACATGTCCTTATAAGATGTAAAGCTCCTGAGAAGCACTGCTCACTAAACGTGTACATATTGTGATGAGGCGTGTCCACACACCACAGTTTGAGAAGCGCTGCTTTAGGCTGAATCAGGTGACAGAAACAAGCTCACATGAAAAACCTTTTAGAGAACATGATCAGAGGAAGGTGGACTGGCTTTCATTTTCACCAATAGAGCTTTTGTTCTGCTGCAACATCACGTCTGACCCACTTTCACAGCAGTCACAATGTTCAAGACACTGTGCCCCTTTATCTAAGAAATAACTTCAAAATCATAATTATAATCATGTTTGTTATGTTTTACTGAAACGTGTTGTTTATCTATCATGCATAAAATAAGATCTGTTGTGTTTTATTCCATGTATTTAGGAATAAACTATGACATGTGTAGATCCATATTTTACATTTTCTTCATTGTAAAACACAAAACTGATCTAAATTTGCCTAGAAATAAAAACATGTCCTCCAGCTTCCTGTTCAAAATTCATTTCTGCCTCTTCATTGTAACTCAAACAAGCAGCAGATTTGAACTAACTAATCTCAAGTAAATACAGACAGGTGGGCGGAGATAGGGGATGGGTGAAAGCAGGCCTGCAGGGAACCGCCTTTCCTGAGCGCAGATAGTTTTTTGAGTTTACATCAGTCCATCAGTCGTCATGCCTGTTGGCTTCATTTTCTGGTTTGCACTGTGCACCTGTTTGACCAAAACTACAGCCTTAAAAGTGATCAGCCTTCCTCTTCTGTTCTTGTGACACGGCAGAGACACAGCCGCTTCCTCTGTCCTGCTCTCAAGACTGATACAAAAACAGAAACATGCGTCAGATCATTCTCAGCACAGAGCGCATAATCTACGACTCATAAGCTATCTGACAATTTTTATTTTGCGTTAATGGGACAAGAATTGGCTGAACTATGCACACAAAGAGGTGATGAACTAATAAGGTTGCAAATTTATTACGGTGAAATACGTCACATTTCTGCTGAATTATTTCATGAGGCCTTTGGTCCCCAAAAAGTTTCAGATTTTAGTAATTCTGATCAAAAAGTCCAGAGCGATAATGCAACTTATCAGCTGTGTAGAGCAGGGATGTGGAGCTCATTTCAGTAAAGGGCTTCATTGGCATCGTGGTTGACCTCGAAGGGCCGGTTCTAACTAAAATAAACCTCTTTGACATACTACAAATAACAGTTTCTCTTTTTGATTTTTGTATGTTTATTGAAGTGACAGTTACTGAATGTACATCTGCATTAGCCTGAAAAATGACTTACTCTAACAAATTGATTTGTCTGAATGATGCATTGAATTAGACATAAACTGACTATTGTAAAATATTTGTTGGTCTAAAATAGCCCACTCCAGATTTTAGGAAGTTGCATCTGTTTTTTTTTTTTTAAGTTTCTGGGGCAGGAACTTATTTATTATGAGAAATATTTTTTAGCATACAATTATTTTTGTCTGTCACTTGGTGTATATTTATAAATTATAATGAAATAAGTCTATTTAAATGTTGCTTGATTGATATAGGTTAAGATTGGAGGGCCCCCAAAGCTGATTTTGCTTAGGGCCCCCAAAAGGTTAGATCCGGCTCTGATTATTAGCAATATTTTTCAACCAGGTGTACAGGAGAACTTACCAGACTTTAAATGGAGCTGAATGTAATATTGTCTGAATAAAAAAAAGTTCTTTATGGTCATGTTTGCATAATATACATTTTATGCATATATTCCATGAAATCAAGAATAAAAAAAAACACTTAAAGGGAAAAATGTAATTCCAAAAAGGTTGGGATTAGAGAACACACTAATATGTTTCATTATGTTAAATTTCTTCTCATCTAAATGTAACTTGATCAAACTTGGACCTATCTTTTATCCTCCAGTGTTGTTCATTGATAAATCTCGTGTGTCTTGCAGCCCATCAGAGCCGTGTGTCGGACATGGTGTTTTCTCTGGAGAGTGAGTGGGTGGTGAGCACAGGCCACGACAAGAGCGTGAGCTGGATGTGCACTCAGAGCGGGAGCATGCTGGGTCGACACTACTTCAACGCCTGGGCCTCCTGTCTACAGTATCCTTTCACAAATTCATTCAGAGAAACTTAAATCAGAACTACAACTGATCGTGTGAAAGATCGAACAGTGTGACTACAAATGTCTTATGTTTCCTTCACACCAGACAGCATTTTTGAGTCAGTCTTCGCCTCTGTGTCCAAAGCTAACACTATTAATGTTTGATCACGTATCTGAAATAAATAGCTTTTGAACGCAGGTCTCTGTATTACCGTGGCTTGTTTTGTCCTGATGACAGACCAGGTTGAGTGAGTGGCTTTGATGTATTTACTAAACGTAGCTATAACCTACCCGAAAGCACAACTTTCTCACTTTTAAGCCTGTTACTGTACTCCACCATTGTCACGACGCAGAAACAGTGGTTTAAACACAGCAATGATCATCAGCTAGACCAATCATAGCGCAGCATTGTGATTTGTGATTTGAGCGAGGGCGCACTTAGAACCAAACATGGAGTAGAGACAATTAATGCATTTGTGGACGGGAAGGATGTCTGTGCTTTTCTTTCAATTAGATTTAAGAAAAATGTGACTTGTCGGCTCACCATGGTGTTCCACTTTATCCCAAAGGATTTCAACAACAGTTTAACCAGAATGACAATTCAGGGGGACAGGCATCTCAATGCAACAAAATTACAGTGGTGTTGTTCATCCTAAATAACTTCTGCGCAGATACGACCACGACACGCAGCATGCTTTTGTGGGCGACTGCTCTGGACAAATCACTTTGCTCAAACTGGAGAAGCAGACCTACTCCACCGTCACAACACTAAAGGGACATGAAGGTAAGAGGAGCAGAGATACTCTGCCCAGGCACAGATAGAGCCCCCTGGTGGTGTTTAAGCACCTGCCCCTCTGACTTAAGTGCTGTCCTGATCAACAGATTTTCTTTTTTTCTTTTCAGTTTATTTTTTACTTCATGGAAACCGTGGGGCGCCACTGGGAAGCACTGACAGGATTTGGACACAATTAATCAGTAGACTAGTTCTAAAAAACATAGTCAAATAAACAGCTGACGAAAATATAGGATATTTGATAACTAAACATAGCCCAGATTGCAAGAAATTGCACACATTTCTATCCAAAATCTCCAGGGGGAGGACCCCCAAACCACCCCAGGTTTTAGTATTTTCTTTTTTTCACTGGTTTACATTTACTTTGTGAAAGCATTGCAACAAGAACTCTACCTGCACACACCAAAAATGTATTTAAATATACGTATATACTTAATATATATTAATTTTAAAAAACAGCATACTTTAATTTTGAACAACATGGGGGGAAGTGCCTTTTCTTCTTTCAAACAGTGTATTTCTACTTATTAAAAGGCAGATACAATCAGTAAGTCTGTCATAAATCTTCAGCCTTTTTGTTGGTCTTCAAAGTAAGTCTTTATGATCTATAAAATTAGTCGACTAATACAAATTTTGGTTGACTAGAACTCCATGGACTACTGCACTACAAGCACTGAGCGTTTTATAGAACAACTTAAATATTGTTTATTTATAACAGCTTTGGGTGAAAAGATTGTAAGTATTCAGAATACAATACAAAATACATGCAAGTTTGGCAAAAGAAATAAGGCTAACACTGTGAGTTTTACTAGATTTATCTTTTCAGCAGCACATTGTCAGTAAAAAAGTAAAAAAAATAAAGCCAAGTTTGTTCTCTCAATTTAAGGCATTCTCTAGATTTTATTATGTTGCAGTTACAGTTCTTGGGAAATGTGTCCACCGCCGGAGGTATTTTCACTTCTCTCCTTTGTCACACGACCACAGCGCGAGACTGAGCCACAAAACAAAACCAAAAAAAAAAACACTAAACAAGGCTGTGTAAGAAAAAAAAGGCGTAGAGTTTTATCTGAGCCGCTCCAGACCAGACCTGCGTTGCCATGACGACAATCGGCGGCGGCAGCTCAACATCTGTGTCAGAGCAAAAGAAGAAGTGTGTCATGTGACTTTTGTCTTTATGCACCAAAGTAGTAATTCTGCACCGAGTCGTTGTCCAGGTTCTGTTTTTAGAAAATTCCAAACGCAGCTCTGTCTCAAGCGGTTGTAATAATTAAAAAAACTGATTATTTTAACTGTCTCTATGCGTGTTTGAGATCGCCCCGCAAGACTGACAAGCAAACAGACGGTGAAAGTTAGTAGTTCATCTTGTCAGAGGCACTATAAAACGTTGAGGTTTGATTGTAAAATATCTATAAATTTAGTCCCCAAAATAGAAAAATTGTCTTAAAGTTTAATTCCTCAGCCTATTTGAAAGTTTGTGACATTTTATTTATCCAGAAGCATTTTGTCAGCACGTGTCAACCATTATCTTGTTAAAATTTTCTTTGCGAAGTGTCTATGTACAAAGGGAAACAAAGGGAGTTGTTGTTGGGCTGTAGTTGCATTGACTTGCACTAGGTGGAGCCAGAATGTCACGTAGAATAATGGACATTTCTCCCTGAAATTGTAAGATTACATTTTACAAATGGGGATTTTTCTTTTAGATAGTTCCTTAACAAAGCCGTAATAACACATTTTACTGTTAAACTGAGAAAAACGTTAACATTTTGTGGATTATTCAAGAAATCTGACAGCAGAACAAAGCATTTTTTCATTGCTCATGTTTTTTTTGTTTGTGTGTTTTTTGCAGGCAGTATCGCGGCTCTGTGGTGGGACCCTGTTCAGAGGCTGCTGTTTTCGGGAGCTTCAGATCACAGCGTCATCATGTGGGACATCGGAGGACGCAAAGGACGGACACTACTGCTGCAGGGACACCAGTAAGACCAACAACACCCAACATTAGTCATGCACTGATCCAGCTTTTACAGTTCAGACATGTCACTTTTTATATACAAATAATATATTTTACAAAAATATAAGCTGTATTTTGCAAGTTTGTATAAATACCTGAAACTTTAACTCAACTTGGACTTGGAATAGCCACAGACAGTTTTAATAGGGATTCTTTCATGATGTTGTACTTGGTCAGGACATTAGCTGGAGGATTTGATGCACTTGGTGGTGGAAACTGAAATGAGTAACAGTAAGAGATCAACCTTTCTCAGTGTTACCCGGGCATCACAGTCAAGTCCAGGTGGAGCAGGTGAACATCTGTTGTTTCAGTCGATAATAAGACCATTCTCTTGAGGTAATTTACTCTGGAAGATCATCTTCTAAAGCAGATATAAAATCTGTTGTGTTATTTGTTTATTCATTCAGGCTATAATTGTCAATTGGGAACAGTTCGCTTGATGGCCGGTTGTTTGGAAAAGAAAGCTCAAATATCCCAGCTTTAGGCAGACCCTGAATGCTCAGACCTGCGATAGAATCATGTCAGGTGTATGTGTGTAGCTGGAGGTTTGTGTGTGCAGAACTACTGATCTGTAAGTGACAAACCAGTGTTGTTTTGTGTAAAACTGTTTTCTGCATTTGTAAAAAGATTTGTGTGAGCTGCACATTTTGCTTAGTAATAATTTTGTTTTTTATGGACCAGTTAAAACTTAAAATATGCAACCCTAATCAGTCAAACACAAATCAGAAAATTACACATACGACTTCGTAAAGTCACAGACAAATCAATATATTACACTTGTGACTACACCAAGTCACACACAAACGTTGCACACGTGGAAAGACGTTTGGCTTGATTTTCAGCCCATGCAAAGCTATCAGTGTCAAATCCAGATTGCTCAAGTGTCAGGAGCAGCTGTCCATTCACATCCTTTTAGATCCTGTTGTCAGTTTTTGTTCACATGTCATCAACCCAGCTCTCTGTCCATGAACTGTGCTGAAGTAAAGCTTAGATCAGAGTATGAGCTTTTGTAAACCAGGATTTATCAAAGATTCTCTCCGAAAAATCCCATAAAACCAATTGTGACTTGTGTGTGTTTTGAATTCTAGATACATAGATAAATAGATGGATGATAGATAGAAAGATAATTTATTGAGGTAAATTCAGTTAATTCAGTTTTTAGACTGCTGCAAATGTTGATCTGACTGCAACTCTTTGACACATTGGCTCGGCCTTGGTTTTACTTGATAATAGGCGTGTGTCTTTCTTTAGTCCTTGCTCAAAAAGCCCAAAACAACATTGCAGAATAAGTTAAATTGACGTGTAACATTTGTTGAGGTTTAAAGGTTAATGGATGTAATCCCTCTAGAAATATAGATTGTTTTTAAATTTGTGAAATGATCTCTTTTGTTGATCTGTTGCAGTGAGAAAGTCCAGGCCATTAGGTATCTACAGCTCACGAGGCAGCTGGTGTCGTGTTCAGCAGACGGAGGCATCGCTGTGTGGAACATGGACGTCCAGAGAGAAGAGGTAACCACAGGGTGCACCAAAGATCGTTCTGCTAAAGCTAAACCTGAACACTGCGTTTGCTGTGACGATTCCTGTGCTGTCCCTTATTTAATCACAAACCCAGACGAAAAGTAGCAGATTGAAACATGAAATAAAATATGTTCCTCACCAAACGCCATTTCCAGAGAGGGTAGACGTAGCAAAGCAAAGCTAGCGTGTTAGCATCAACTGTTTTTGTTTGTCGAGGCAAAAGATGCCACCAAAGGTCCACTACATATTCAAGCATTACACAGGGCTCCCGCTGGTCCTTTAAAAGTCTTCAGTGTCTTAAATTCGAAATGGGAAATTGAAGGTCCTAAATTGTCTAAAGAGCTTTAGGTCTTAAATTTGAAGTTGCTTTTTTAAGACCTCATATTTCGAGCAGATTTATCAAAGTTAAATAAAGTATGTGCGTATCTGTGTCAGAGATAATGCATTTGCTGTGATGCCCGTTGTGTAAACTCACTGTTAGCGTAGCGCAAATCGACTCGCAACATTTGGACTAAACAAGAACTATTCATCTTAGTCAAAGGAAAAGCAAGTGTCACTTAGCGAGCGAGCTTTAAGGTAAACTCACTGCGCAGCACCGCAAATTCAACACTTCAGGGTGAAAATGTTTGACTTTGCCATCGCTAGCGCTGCAGACGCTGCACGCTGTGTGTACTGGGCCGTTCACTTCACTGGCTGCTTTTCGTTACATATTTTGTATTTATAAGGTGCGCGATGATGGACATCAGATATCAGATTTTAAAACGCTGTGCGTCCGAAGACCTCTCCACTTATTTCCACGCTAGCTTCAAGTTGAGCCACAGCGTCACAAAGAACAGGAGCAGAGCCGTGGAAGCACCAGAGATCGTGTATGTGCTTTTGTAAAGGGTTACCGTACATAAAACTGTTCACTGCTGATCAGCTCTGTGAGGAAGAGACAAGTGCAGGACCTGTCAGTGGTCATGTGACAGGTGCAGGACCTGTCAGTGATCATGTGACAGGTGCAGGACCTGTCAGTGGTCATGTGACAGGTGCAGGCATCTACAAATATTATTCTTGGTCCTAATTGAAATTTGTGTAATTTTGTAAGCCAATAAATAGTGCTTGTATGACAAAACAAAAATGTCTCTTTATTAAAAATGTATACATATTTTTGTTTGTTTTTTCCTACAAAAGCAATGTTTTTGTGCGCGGGGTTGTAAATTTTGATATCCACGGTTTTAAATACTAGAAGTTGTGCAGGAACATGAAACGAAATACTTTGCTGAAGTGAAATAAAGACAAAAAGGTGACAATAAACCGGAAAAAGGAGTTTCTTGTTCACACTTGAATTTCAAATAAAACATGCCTTTAATAAAATTACAAAATAAAATAAAAATATCACATTTAAAACACCCCATTATCCTGGGGTACTCCTGTAACATTCAGTGTGCTCTGCTTTGTTTTTTTTTTGACGAAATGGTTACATCATATTTCAGTTTAAAGAAGCTCTATGGAAATTCTGTGCTGTATAAGTAAAACACATACTGTACACAAGTTTAATGTGACTTAACTTTTTTATTCCAGGCTCCTCAGTGGTTAGAGAGCGACTCGTGTCAGAAATGTGAGCAGCCGTTTTTCTGGAACATTAAACAGATGTGGGACAACAAAACTCTCGGACTCAGACAGGTAAAGCTAAATCCCTGCAGCCTAATTACACTTACATTATTAAAACTATATCTGCTTGTAATCGCTTAAACTGGGCCTTTCTAACAAATATAATCCCATCCCAGTCATATTCTTATTTTTTTCTGTTTGTAGCACCATTGCAGAAAGTGCGGCAAAGCGATTTGTGGGAAATGTAGTTCTAAGAGGTCGACGTTTCCAATGATGGGCTTCGAGTTTCCAGTGAGAGTTTGTGACGAATGTTTCGACACCATCAAAGAGGAAGAGTAAGACTTATCATTTTTATGTAGGATCTAATATTTCCAGTGTGATTATCTAGGAAACCTGTTTTTCTTTGTCCTCAGTCGTTCTCCTTTGGCCACGTTCCACGAGGGCAAACACAACATCTCACACATGGACCTGGACCCGACTCGAGGCCTCATGGTCACCTGTGGGAGCGATCGAGTCGTAAAGGTAAATCAGAACAGTCACTGTTTTATTGTAACTTCAGAGATTAGATTCTATTTGTTAAGACTTTTACTCCGAACTGTTTCCTCTTGGTGGGACATGTTCATAATGCTGGTATTGTCCAGGAGACATTTAGAACAGATGTCCAAACCGGGGTTACTGCGGGGTCTTAAAAAGTCCAAAAAAGTCTTAAATAGAAATGTTTGAATTTAAGGCCTTAAAAGCCTTTACGGTCTTAAAAATGCTTGCACTGGTCTTAAAATTTTCAACAAAGCATTTTTTGTCAGATTTCCTAATCTATTTCACACAACTTCAACTTTTTTGTCAGAAAATGTTCAATAATATTTTCAATTATATGGTTTGTATCTACTGTTATTTGGTTGAAGTAGATGGAATGCTTGGTTGCTGTATAAATTAAATTCTTTTTTTGTAAATTTTTTCGATTTTTCATAATTGTAGCAAAATATAAAATTATAATTAAAGAAGCCTCTGCAAAAGACGCATCAGTGTGAAAAACTATAGATCTTGAATAGATCTTATTTTGTATGTTTTGTGGTCTTAAAAACGTCTTTAAAATTTTGACCTCTCGATCTATGCAGAAACCCTGCTAAACCCCTCCACTGCTACTCTGAATGTAGAGGAGCAGTGGCTCTACTCTGAGCTCGTCCTGTGTGACAGAGCAAAACACATAACAACGCTAAAGGAGTAGCAAAGACCTGATGCAACTGATGACTTACACAGAAACAGTGGCGTCTGGTGGTATATTTTGGGGTTTGAAAAGGAAATCTTTCCTCCTCTTGCTCCTGTTTGTTTCTCCAAAATTGAAATGAAAATAACCCAGATCCTCATCCAATTGGATCAGTAGCTCCAGAAGTTTAAACAAACAAAAAAAAAATGCTGTTGTTATTGTTGCTCCGGATCTTCGCTGCTGCTAGCATTAGAAAGCATGCCGGTCATGCTGAAACCTGATTAGTCGTTCACAACAAGAGACTAAAGACTAAAACTAAATTATTACTTGTAGCTGTACAGCAGTAATAATAACTCATTCTTTATTCTCACTGTTGACTGTTAAAGTAAAGTGTCAGTGAGAGACATCAGAGCAAATTCACAGTGGTTATCATTGAGTCACATGTTGAACCATGACAGAGGTGTCTGTGGCAGGAATAAACTTCCTCTGGGACATTTACACTCTGAAGGTGCAGCAACCTGTGCAGACTTTATAAACTCCATGTAGTAACACAGGAGTATATTTGAAGCTTTATATGCTTATTTTTTAGGATCAGATCAAGTGCTGCACACTTGAGCCCGCTACTGACCAGGCGCTACTGCACAGAAACTTTTAAAAAAGCACAAATCGAGGTCAATTACAGTGCTCCTACAAATACATAGCAAATGTATTTTTCACAGTTTGTGCTCATAGATAGCATCTTGATTCATACAGTGAATAAGACCAGTGGTTCCCAACCTTTTGATCCCATGTATCCCCAAAACCTGGTCTCACACTCATAATGTTATGCATTATACCAGTTTCTTAGTGGTATAATGTGAAGGTTTTTTTTGATTGTGTGCTTCTATTTCCCTGCTGTTCTTTCATGGAGTAAATAAAGCACAAAACATTTTTCTATCTTATTAATATTTGCTTAACCCAGAAGCCGTTTTCCACACACACAATCCCTTTTTACTTTTCTACTTTGTGTGATCATAGTTGGAATGGTTTCCGTCTGATGGCCTCATGTTGTAACGTCTTCTTGTCTCTTCAGATCTGGGACATGACGCAGGTCGTCGGCTGCAGCTTAGCAACTGGCTTTTCTGCTCGCTGATTGGCCTGAGGTTTGACACAGGTCCCGCCCTCTCTCTCTTTCATGGACACCCCCCTCCTCCTCTGTACAGACCCCCCCCCCCCCTCTTCTATAGTCTCAATCTGACCACGAGGAAACAGGCTTCTTTCACGTTCTTATGTCGAAATGTCACCAGAGCTTGGACGCAGGTTTTAAAAGTAATTTCTCTTGAGGTACAGAGGTGACAAGATTAAAAACTGCAAAAAGATCATGCACTTAACAGTTTTATGACTTCTAACTAAGAAAAAGACTGATACAACTTCAGAAACTAAACAAATTTTCACTAATTGAAGATATAAATGATCTTTTTAGTAGGAGAGATGTTCATTTCAGTGATTGCAATAAATTCTCAATAGGAGGACTTAATTAACTATCTAAGCCAGTTCTGAAATGAAACTAAACTCTAGATAAGTTAGTTCTTATTGACAATTTACCCAAAAAGCCACAGACATTAATGGATCTAACTAAAAATTCAACAAATAATCGAATTGCAGAAGGCTTCAAGTATCAACCTTAAAGTGCCCATGACAGGTTGAACTATTTATTTCACGAAGACGTAGTTAAGACAGGTATTATATCTGCCAAACTCAATAAAAACTTGGAAAATGTTTAAACCTGTCATACGCCCTTTAATGGATTCTTGCTGTATTTGTTATTTAAGCAAAGTCAGAAGAGTCCAACTGGAGAGACTGGACCAATCACAGCGCAGCATTGTGTCCAGTCATGACCCGTGACCCCTAACAGGAACAAGCGATAGGGAAATTTGAGTTTGAACAATGCGATCCATTTTTAAAACAAACGCATACAAATGTTTATCTCACACTAAGATTTTTGCATTCATAATAACTGTTCATAAACAATAAAAATTAAAGATTCCATTGTTTGTTTGGTCTTGACAATTGTGATCACGAATAATCAATAAATTGTCATTAATTTGTCTCTCAATAATAACACAAACATTTGATAGCGTGACGTCCCTTTTGCGTATGCAGCTTAAAATGACGTAGAAATATAACCAGGTCCCTCCTATTTGGGTTTGACATTTTTGACAGTAGAACGTGACTTGATCTTTGACCTCTGTGTGTTTCCTCTGTCTTTTTTTTTGCTCTGATTTGAACTGACTCGAAGCACAAAGACTAAAGTGTGTGCATGTCTCCACTTCCAGAGAGATGACGCCTATATATTAGTGTTTACATAATGTTTATATTTCCTATGGAGCTTCTACTTTTTTTTTTTTTTGAACTGTTTTAAAAATCCTTGCACTGTAAACTCAATTGTTACATAAACTCTTCCCTGATACTGGCACACTTCGATAAATACAAATACATTTGTATTAAAGGTATTTCAGTTTGACAGGATTCAGTACACACAGTAAAAGCCTAATATGCACTTCAGTTTTCGCAAAAGCACATTATGACTAATTCTTACATTTTTTTAATGTGCCTGCTCTATAACCTTGAACAAGACCTACTTAAATACAGATTGTAGAGGCTCTGCAGAGACTAAGACACTAATAATGAACTAACTAAGAGAGTAGAAGCAGAACTTCCAGTTAGAACTTTAAGGGAAGCTAACTCACTGACTACAAACATGGTTATTGTCCTTGTTATTCTGAATAATTGTTAAACATGTAGATCAAAATACAAGACTTGAGACTTGCAGAACATTAACAGCTTTCCCACACAGGAAAACCTGGGAAAATAATCAGTTCATGTTCCAATTATAAAAACTGAGAAAAAAACAAAACAAAACAGCCAAATGTCATATAGATAAAATAATATAAAATGTCCTAGAAATGTATAATATGCAAACAATATTTACTTTTACTACCTATTCCAATATAAGCTGAGCAAAGTAGTTGCTGATTGGCTGATAATTACTGTTCCTTTTCCTCATTGACACATAAAACTGGTGTAATGGTGCCTTGACTAAAATCAATGCTTTTGTTCAATCCAACTATATGTTGTCCACTTGGCCAGACCTCTTGAATTCAGGAGAATGCAGGAAATATCATCATTTTAGTAAAAATTCCCTGAGGGAGAACCCCCAGACCCCCCACTTTTTGTCTCCTCCTATTATAGCTATGGACCTTTCTGCCTCTTGAGACAAAAAAAAAAAAATCTGCCCTTGTTACTTGGTGTGTTAATCTACAATTGTCGTAGTTGTGTATTATTGGGCTGCCATAGACTTGAGAAAATGATCTAAAAATGCTATTACAGATGATTACTTAAAATTATTGTTGGGAATGTTTTAGAAAATATTTTTGGACTGTGAGTGGGAACCCAGCTGACTGACTTAGTTTCACCTCTGGACAGATAATGACAGACATTGCCATTATTAAATCAAATTGCAAACAACAACAAAAATTTAAAGGCCTACTTTTTAGTCACACTAAAGCAAGGGTGTCAAACTTGTGGCCCGGGGGCCAAATGCTGCAATCAAGACGGTTTCACTACAGCCCCTGGAATGATTTCTGATTTGATAATGGCCTATTGAGCAGATACTGTACATTGCTGTGATGTGTCTATAAAACCTTGAAAATGCACCAGAATACAACAGATTACAAACAATTTGTCCAAAAGTTGCCCTCTTTTTTTCCCCTTTTTAATTACCTGTGTGTATGATGTAAAATGTAATGTAATAAAAGTGGGCATTTTGTTATATTAGGCTTTATATTGCCTTATAGACTTATCTATATCGAGCTAACTTTTCAAACTTGGCCCTCGACAAAAACTGACTTTGATCATTTCAGCCCCAGTTACAATTGAGTTTGAGACTTCTACACTAAAGTATATTTTTTGTTGGATTAAAGAAAAGTTTTTACTCTTGTGTTAGCTTGCATTTCCCCAAAACTGACTCCATTTATTGCGCAGAAGTGGTCTTCCATGAAAACGTTGCTCCTTTATCTAGAAGATTCCACAATGAGGCATAAAACTGGTCTACATCAGTGAAGTATTTACATGACAGGGCCTTTAAAATGTATATTCTCACCAAATAATGGCATTGCGTAGACATAATACTCTCTCCAACTCCTGTGTGTACTGAATTTTAACTAAAAATTCTTCTTCTACAAAATAATTGAATATTGAAGTGTGCTTGTACGTGAAAACACTATGTCATTCTTACTAAAGCCCAATCGCTGCATTTTAATCCATTTGTAACATTAATCTAGTTAGCGTGGTTAGCTTAGTTACCTTTTCCTTTCACTGTTTTGCATTTGTTTTTCACTAGTAGGCCTTAAATCACTCAGGAGTTTTGCATATAACTCTGCTTTAACCCTTATAAACCATCTTAGAAGTAGAAAAACTAGGAGTAGTAACGTTCATGACAGATGCAGGACAATCAGAAAATAGATGTAACACTCTAGTAAAGGACTAAATGTAGATTATACTAGCTCTAAATCATTATTATTGTAGGATATACCCAACCAGAATTTAACTTTATACTAAGTTTCTTTATACAGACAGTAGTTGGTACATTTTTTGCAAATTTTGACAATATAATTTTCTTTTCTTTTTTTCTGTTTAAATAAATTAGTTTTGTTAAAGTGGTTAATTTTTTTGTCATGACTAGTAAAACTGATATATGACTGTTGAAACCATTGAGTTGTTTTAATGATTAGAGTGAGCGTAGCCATGGTAACCCATAGAAATACATGTCCAGTTTCAGCAGCCATGTTGCGTTGGAAGATTCTGCTAAAGAACTGATTGATTAGATACAGTCGGCATCAGAGGCCACGCCCACTAACAGGCCTCTGTGGGGAAGCATTACATGAACAGTGCACCAGATCAACTGCTTTATCACTCACTGCTCAACAACTACAACTCCAAATGTGGACTTAAGGAAATATGTTGCGTCACATATAGATACAAAGACATGGAGTTAAATAAAGTGATCCTACCGTCCAAATATGTAAATATATCTAACAATGTAAACGATAGCTGCGAGCTAAATGCTAACCTTTATGCTAGTGCTGCCTGGGGTATTTTCACAGCTGCAGAACTGTCTGTTTACTTTCCTGACATAACGCCACATCAACCACCTTTATTTAAACTTTATTCTGACACAACTGCTAAAAATACACTTTATTCATCAGGAAGAGCTAAAAAGTTCATTTTCCCATAGAACTTCGCCTATGACTTTCCCCCACAGCAGGCCACACCCCCAAATATGAAGCGTTGCCGACTGTATCTATGGCATTTTACCATAAACACTTTGTTTTTCAACCTTGTCTTACATTTATTAATGCTTCGGTTTGACAAAACTAATGTGAAAAACTACTACTGCAAAGTCATGCTGCATTTCAGTAGGGCTGTTTTTATTCTCTGCATTCTACCAGAGCTTCAACCAGAGCTTCAGTTGAGTTTGAAATCCCTGGTTTACGTAGTTTCTGTGGCCGCTAAACCACTTAAGTTTCACTTGTTATGGTGATTGTTGATCTCGTATTTGAAGTGAGACTTTCTTGACCAGCTCACAGTTCACAGTTAAGATTTATTAAGTGGTGTTTCAGTGCATTTTCTCTAGTGGGAAATATGAAATATCCCAGCCTCCTGGAACACATCATGAAAACAGTAATGACACAAATATAGTTAAATTCAGTATAAAACAGCCCAGTTCAAAATCCTCTGTGTTATAAGAACTAAAAATATATAAATATGTTAATTACCCCCCCTAATCTATGAATTATCTGCCATTTTTACATTATTTTCAGTTAAAACTTTCCCTTGTAAGATGGCCACTGTAATCGCCACGGCAACAGAACTAACACTGTCTCTAATCATTATTATAACTCAATGGTTGAAATGCTCTGAAAAGTCCTTTTGCAAGATTCAATTCATATTTTGTTCAAACACTACTGTGCAAAAAAGAACTGGATACTTTCTTTATTTTAGACTAGATTCAGAAGTCTTCTTAGTGGTAAAAAAAATCTCTCAAATTCACATAATTGGTCAATATTGTAGCCCTTTGTTTTGTATTTTTCTGTTTGCGTTCTCAGATGTTGATTATTTTAACATCTTAAATTACACATTCGTTCACAATAATGGCCTAAAAATGGGTTACACAGGGTTATTTTCACTTCTCATTAAGCATTACTAATTTATGTTCTAATTTAAAACAATCCTTGACGTTTTGAACTTAATAAAGATTCAGATAACGCATTGATATGACAGGGCCTGTTCTGATGATAGACTTTATCAAATCACGCTGAAAAACTGGTTTATAGTTTTTAAGATTCACAAACTGTTTGATATTTTTCTTAATGTGACTTCTGTCCATCATTTTCTTTCTACTACATTTTTTTCTTTGTTTTTCTTCATGTATTTATCATGAAACAACAAAACACATTTTGTTTTGGCCTCGGTTTTCTCATGAATGTAAATTGTGTTCTGCTTTCACACTTGAATTAATTCTTATTGTACAAAATAAACTGATTTTAAAATATGTTGTTGGTCATTTTGAGGTTTTTGTGTTTGTGTTTTTGCAGCAAATGGTTCAGTAAATACTGCCAATCTCCTTTACTTTTTTTTTCAGTTATATCACGAAATGTCATAATAACGATCAGGTAATAACGTGAAACTATCAGGTGATCATGTGATACTTATATACTTTTTTTTTAAACTTTTTTTAAATGATCATGTATAAACGTGATAGTATCAGGTAATAACACAATACAAATATAAAAATATATATAATGTTGTGATACTGTCAGGTAAATACCTGATACTGTCAGGTAATTAATTGATACAAATACAAAAAAAATTACTTGATATTATGATGTTTTTTTCTTTATTTTTCAAATCAAATCAAATCAAACTTTATTTATAAAGCGCTTTTCATACAAACATTGTAACACAAAGTGCTTTACAGTGCATTAAAAAACAACACCCCCCCCCCCCCACACACACACATACACACGCACCCACTCATTACCATGTACATACCCCCCACCCAACACCCCCCCACCCCACACACACGCAGACACAAATACAAGAATACATTTCCTACGCTTGCATACATACATTGGGCTGGGTACAGATGGACCAAAGAAAGCGTCATCAGAGGAGCTGTCTGCACCAGGAGCAGAGCCACCTGCAGCCACAGGACACCAGCCCAGGGCCCAGAGAGGAGATGAGGTCAAGACCAAACCTCCAGGGCCCATGAGCCAGAGCCCAGCAGCCACAGCCGACCACAGCTCCTGGTGCAGAGGCTCCTCAGAGGAAACACTGGAGAACTTAAAAGTGATTAAGAAATTAAAATAAGTGAAAAGGTAAATACAAGCAAACTAAGAACTAAAGTGTAAAATATATACTTAAGAAAAGCTTAAAAATACTCAAATCTAGAACCAGTAATAAAAGAAAATAAATAAATGTAAGACAATAAATACTAATCAAAAGCTAAGCTAAAAAGATGGGTCTTGAGCCTGCTCTTAAAAACCTGAATGTTCTCTGCGGCCCTGAGGTCCTCCGGCAGACTGTTCCATAGACGGGGGCCGTAAAACTGAAAAGACGCCTCGCCGTGAGTGTGTGTCCTGACTTTGGGAATGACTAGGAGCCTGCTGCCGGAGGAGCGCAGGGTCCGCGAGGGTTCATAAGGTAAAAGCAGTTCTGAAAGATAAGAATGTTATTTTTGTAACATATTATTTGTTTTTACCTAATATTTTTTACTTTTTTTATATATATTTGTATCACGTCATTACCTGATTGTATCAAGTTATTACCCGATAGTATCACGTTTGATAGTATCAGGTTCTTATATGATAGTATCATGTTATTACCTGATAGTATCAGGTTCTTACATGATAGTATCATGTTATTACCTGATAGTATCACATTCTTACATGATAGTATCAAGTTATTACCTGATAGTATCACGTTTGATAGTATCACGTTCTTACATGATAGTATCATGTTATTACCTGATAGTATCACATTCTTACATGATAGTATCAAGTTATTACCTGATAGTATCACGTTTGATAGTATCACGTTCTTACATGATAGTATCATGTTATTACCTGATAGTATCACATTCTTACATGATAGTATCAAGTTATTACCTGATAGTATCACGTTTGATAGTATCACGTTCTTACATGATAGTATCATGTTATTACCTGATAGTATCACGTTCTTACATGATAATATGTTATTACCTGATAGTATCATGTTTTTACCTGATAGTATCATGTTATTACCTGATAGTATCACGTTATTACCTGATCACGTTATTACCTGATAGTATCATGTTATTACCTGATAACGTTATTACCTGATCACGTTATTACCTGATAGTATCATGTTATTACCTGATAGTATCACGTTATTACCTGATAGTATCACGTTATTACCTGATAGTATCACGTTCTTACATGATAGTATCATGTTATTACCTGATAGTATCACGTTCTTACATGATAGTATCATGTTATTACCTGATAGTATCATGTTATTACCTGATCACGTTATTACCTGATCACGTTATTACCTGATCACGTTATTACCTGATAGTATCATGTTATTACCTGATCACGTTATTACCTGATAGTATCATGTTATTACCTGATAGTATCATGTTATTACCTGATAACGTTATTACCTGATCACGTTATTACCTGATCACATTATTACCTGATCACGTTATTACCCGATCACGTTATTACCTGATCACGTTATTACCTGATCACGTTATTACCTGATAGTATCATGTTATTACCTGATAGTAAAATGTTATTACCTGATAGTATCACATTTTTACCTGATAGTATCACGTTATTACAATTATCTGATAGTATCACATTATTACCTGAAAGTATCACTTTGCTGTATTACCTGATAGTTACCATGAAATTTCGTGATACAACTGAAAAAAATAAATAAAAATAATGTAGAGATTGGCAGTACTGAGCTTTCATAGTAAAGTCTTCTGCCAGTGTGTAAAAAAGGAATTACCAGTAAGTAAACAAGTTAATGTATAGCAAGTTTATTGAAGCTTACATTTACATTTAGTTTTGCTCCAAAGACGCCTGAACACATCGACTTGTAAATATACAGTTTGTTGCATGACCCATAAAGAATGAACCCAAACAAAACTGCTATTGAAATATAAGTAACAATGAATCTGCTGATGCTTAGGGATGGAAAGTAAGGTTAAAAAATGTAAACATTTATTACATTTGTGTGAGTGACTTTGGTCAAAACAGATTCCCATCGATTTGACGACAAAACAAAGCCACAACACAATGTATTTGTTAAAATGTATTTGAAATGAACCATGTGCACAACTAGTGGTTTTAAAGAGATGAACTTGGGTTGCCAGATTGTGTGCGAGGCACAGCAGAGGGAGAGAGAAAGAGACAGACAGGGAGCGAGAGAGGGAGTCAGAGAGACAGGATAGGGGGAGAGAGGAGAGAGAGAAAGAGAAAGAAAGGGAGAGGGAGAGAAAGGACAGCAAGTGATGAGGACAAGAGAAGAAAGAAAGAGAGGAAGGAAGAGAGAGGAGAAAGATGCAAGCAGGGCAGAGAGACTGGAGGAAAGAGCTGGGATAGAGATAGATAGAAGAGAAAGAACTAATATACAAAAGTTTAATTGACATAAAGCTTTAAGGCAGAAATTGTACCTGCCTTTTTAACCTTAAACTCCTTTAATAGTTTTTACAGTGCACATTTCTGTGAGACCAGGCTGTTTATTTATGCTTTATATGGTTTAATTAAGATCTAGTTGTTACCAAATAGCCTAATGTTGACAAAAGACAAATGTAAATGTATTTTTTCAATACATGTTGCCTAAAGAAAAAGACAAAGATTAAGACCAGACAGAAACAGAGACTAGACCAGACAGAAACATTCTAAATTAGTTTTAGGATGAGTGCGTCTTACTTCCAAAGACTCAAAGGCCTGTGTCGTGTTGGAGGCCATTATCACGTGTAAATTATACTGATGCGATGTCTCCGGCTCAGTGCGGCTGGAAGGTCTTGGCCATGTCGTCGAGCAGAGCCATGAGTTTCTGCTCCTCCAGAGGCGAACAGCGAGTCCAGGCCAGAGGCAGGTGGGCGGGAACAATCGCTCGGTCTGTCAATCAAACACAAACACACAGCCAAAAAGTTAAACTAACTTAAATCTTTATGTTGATAGAACTTGACAATATGAGTCAAAGAGAGAGAGAGGGGAGAGAGAGAGAGAGGGGGGAGAGGGAAAGGGGGGGTAGAGAGATAGAGAAGGAGTGAGAGAGAGAGAGAGAGAAGAGAAACGAAGAGAAAGAGAGAGAAGAAGAGACAAAAGTGAAAGAGAGAAAAGCGGAGAAAGAAAAAGAGAGGGAGAAAAAGAGAAAGAGACAGGAGAGAAAAAGAAAGGAAGAGGAGAGTCAAAGAGAGAGAGGAGAAACAGAGAAAATAAAGAGAGAGAGAGAAAGAAACAGACACAGAGTGGAGAGCCAGAGAGGAGACAGAGAGAGAGGAGCGAGAGACAGACAGCGAAAGAAGAGCAAAAGGGGGGAAAGAGGGAGAAAAATTAAGAAAGAGAGAGAATGTCAGACAACTCATACATAAAACTTTAAGGCAGAAATTGAACTTACATTTTTAAGTTAAAGTGCCTTTTATTTTTACAGTGAAGACTTCAAAGGGGAAGTATTACTATACAAATCTGAGTCTATAACCTTGTTCTAACAGTATTTCTCATCTTTAGTTTACCGTATTTGGATTGATTCCTGCATCCACTCTGCCGTGTTAAATTTGACTACGAAGTTCTGCAGTTTTGAACAGGAAGTCAGTGGATCTGTTTGTATTTCTAAGCTGTTTTGGAAGAATTTAGTGTTTTACAATAAACAAAAGGTAAACTACTGACCTAAATATGTCACAGAAACGGACTTGTCAGGGGGCTGAGCAATATTGACAAAAATGGATATCTCTGGCAGATCTCGATTAAGATTTTCAGACAATATTATGTGAATTCAACTGAAAAATAAGTGTGCCTTTAATTATATTAGCTAAGGTTTAATTATCAAATATGAAAAAAAAAAAAAATGAAAAATGCCATATATACATATCAATGTGCCTACTTATTCTGAATGGAATCCAGCTCATGTACTTTGAGAGTGAGCCCATGTGGGAATTGTTCAGCTAAGGCCAGACGTAACAATCAATTATTTAGAATGCAAAAGTCACGTGATTTTTTTTTTTCAAGATTCGATTTAGAAAAAGCCTAAAATTAATTAAGACTATGAGTTCGTAACTGAGATTTTTACTGCCTTTTAAAAAAATTGCTAATGGAACAATCATTAAAAATAGCATTTTCTCATTTGAAAATGGCAAAAATACCTACTGTACTTATATATATTGGCAAATTTAATTTGTAGAATTTTCAGAAACACTCTACTTTAATCACATTTACACAAATCAAAATCAATTTTTTTGTTTTCTAGTAACACTTATTTCAAGAAAAAAAAAAAAAAAAGCAACATATTTACACATTTTCTATTTCATTGTTGCCCAATTGGAGTTATAAAACATTTTTTCCAGTTCATGCATGTTATGACTTATTTGTTTACTAAATTAGTTGAAGCTTAATTGATTCACTTGTTGCAACACTAATATCTATTTCTGTCCTGAAGGTGGCTCGCTGAGGGCAGCCGAAACAAGTCGACAAGGTAAATAAATCCCAAATACATCCTAAAAATAAAGGAAGACAAAAGAACATTGTTGAAGTAGAGCCTACATTATAGTTACACACTCTGTATTTCTGTTATAAATGTGTGTACAGTATATATGCGCACACACCCTGATAAAAGCGTCCGTTGGGTTTCTTGGCGGCCGCCTCAGACACGGCGAGCCACAGCACAGTGTCTGCTCCCTGCTCCGGAGTCCTCAGGCTGCTCTTCATCGAGCGGTGGAAGTCTGGCATCGCGTTGGCCACAGCTACAGATGCAACAGAAACTTCTCATGAGAAGATAATCACAATATTCAGGCCTGCACTTTGTCACAGAGTAGAAGTAGTTGTTTTAAAAACTTGATTAGCTTTATGTTGCCATTATCGATACTGTCATTGAGTAAATGCATTCATCATCAACAGCAAATATACATTGTAACTTAAGCATTTAATTCGATTTTTTTGACTCAGAAAATAATAAGACCAAAGTTAAAGAAAAATCGCAATAAATCATTGTGAGCCTCTGTATCGAGATATATTGTTTCGTGACGTGTATCATGACATGTATTGTATCGCCAAATTGAAGGCAATGCACACCCCTAATATACGTGGTGGGATTTTTTTGTGAGGAGTGGGTCGGGGAAAGAAAGGAAAAGGGCGGCAGATGTCATGGACTGGGGACAGGTAGGAGAAGGGCCACGGCAGAGATGTTGACAGGACAGTCAAAGATGTTTACTGAATGACTGCACAGTGTGCCAGTGACCAGCACGACTCCACTGCTTCCTCTCACAGCTTATTTATGATTTCACTTGTGGAACAGAAACAGAGCCTTGATTGGCTAAAGAAGCCAGACTTTGTCTTTATCTCACTTCATGAAATACCCCCAATGTGTCGCAAAGCTAATGTTAACTTTCACATCCAAGCCAAACGCAGAAACATGTGCACCAACCAACTTGTGGCAGCTAATCTGGTCTCAGCAATCACTATCAATATGTTTTCTAGTTGGATAATAAAGCAACTTACAACATTTACTTTTATATTGTATAGATTTGGGATTTAGAAAGATGAATGAATGAGTGCAGATGTGTAATTACTTGGCGTGTCGACCCATCCCGGGTGCATCACAGAGAAGTGGACGGTGGGATGAGCTTTGGCCCATTGCTCTGTCAGGACCACCTGCTGCCTCTGAAAACACATCACATTTTCAATTAAAGATGAGAAGAACATCCAAACTCCACCCAGGGAGATCGTGACATGTTCATGTACATCAGCAATTACATCTTATACAGTTAAAACAACTCAAATCTAGATCAAAATTCATATTAACCACCAAGTCTACATATATAGTTTTTGCAGTGTACAGCACAATTTTCTATATCGAGGCCAATATTTGATTTCAGTATCGAATCATTGCATCAGTCCAAGCTTGTTACTGTTATTTTTTCCACTTATTGCTAATTGTTTTTGTCTTATTACAATATAAAACTACAAGAACATGAATAAATCAATCCAAACCCAACTTTGATCAAACCAGTAATGAGAAAATACTGTTATAACCTGGTGGATCTTATAATATGTCCCTTTATAATGGTTTTCACATCTAAACTAGACCATTCATATCGTTTCCTCGGTTCACAGCCTTTGTTCCAAACCTGTCAGGACATTTTCACACTGCTGAGTCACATTAGTCACTCTCCAGGCCAAATGTGAGCTACAATTATAATTTCATCTCTGCATTTGATTGACTCTCAGACTGGACACATGTTGAGCTCTGGACGTCATTAGAAACCTTTTGAATCACTTGCAGGTAGTCCTATTTATATCAATGATTACGTTCATCTTTATTCCACTTCTAAGCTCAGTTTGCAGTTTGTTTTGTTTGTTTAGCTTCACTTAAAGCAGAACTAAGCAATATTTCTCTTGTGTAACTGAAAACACTTCTCATTCTGGCGTTCCTCCACTGGGACGTCCATTTTTTTCTTGATAATTTTTTTTTGTTCAGTATCTGATGAAACAACACAGTCTCACAAGAAAGCGTACACAAGAGCGTACGATTTCAGGTCTTTTTTTGCGTACTTATGTTATGTGGTAGATATTGACCCTTTGCACCTACGTCACATGATCACGTGGCTACGCCATGATGGAGATCAGAAGTGTGTGTATGCAGCGTTACAGGGAGCGCAAAACTGACACATTCTTACATATTTTCTTATTTTTCCATAAAGAAAGCAGTGGATGCTTCTAGTATTAGCATGTTCAGTACATTTGTCTGTGGAAGTAGGACGTCTTTTAGACGCACACAGAACAAGGTATTTGGAAAAGCTAATGAACGCAGCTGATCCAGACCCTCTTTCTCCTGCTATGTTTGCCGAATAAATAACATGTACAAGTTTGCCTGACTTTACTCCTCATGATTTGCACCATTCTGTGGTAAACAGGGTTTTGTCTCACACTGGAGCAGATTTAAAGGCATACGAGAGGTTGGTTTTCAGTAACTTATCTGTGAGGCTAGTGTTAGCCACGCATAATGCAGGCTGTTTCAGATATTCATTGCATTTTTTTTTAATATATATATTTTTTTCCTCATTAGCATTGACTTACCTTGTTTAAACTGTTCACTGCAAATTCGTAGCAACTTAAAGGGTCTTTTGATTTATTGCTGCCATTCACTAGCGTCTTCTATCTTCATCAAAATGTAAACGAAAAAGGTACAGGTTTAGGCTTACAACCTCCTTGCCTGTTAGGGCAGCGTGTTCCACACATTTTTACCTCAGAGGAATGGTGAAAACCCAAAATATGTCAAATCAGGTCTCAGCTGTAAACACCAGCTTTACCAATCCTTATATTTACCAGAAAAAATGTAATGTAAACTAGCCAACTAAATCAAAACTTAACGAGGAAGGTTGCAGCTGCTGTAGTTTCTGCCGGAGATATTGAAGAGAGTTGATACATGCTTAAAATGCCTCTAAAAACATTATGTAACCATCAAGACAGAGACTTACAAAGAAATTTAACAATGTCACTTAGTTCTGCTTTGGCAATATAATTGTGTCTGACTGTAATAAACATTATTCTCTTTGACTGAAATAATAGTCTCTGAATATGTGTTTTGCATATTTATTGAAGTTACAAATACTACATATACAAAAATGAATGATTCTTTATAAGTTTAAGGCAATTCTTTAGAGATCCACATAATTTCTAGAGCTAAACATACGATTAAAACAAACTTAAGCCACATAAAACGACGCATAGATCCCCTGAGCCTTTGACACAAGCGCTTTAAAGCATGTTTGTGTTGGTGGTGTCTTACCTTGTGCTGAGCATAGACCATGGTGCCGTCATAGCGCCCCCTGTCCGACTGGAGGTTTCCTATCCTCAGCTTCTGCACCAGCATTCCTCCAGAAGACACAGTGATCTGCACAAAAAACAAGAGTCTCTTTAACCAAATTCTCTGTCGACTGTGAGGTTAACGTGGCAGAAAGCTTACAACGTATAGCAGGTGTGTTGATAGAAAAATAGAACAAAAAATATTATATAGAGATTAGACAGAAAGCTTTACATGCTTAGGTCAGTTTTTAGGACTGTAAATGTCCCCTATTGAATGGAAGAGAGAGTGAATGATTGTGTCTGTGTCTGTCTGTCTGTGTTAACTCTACGATGAGTTTGCTGCTGTAAATGTTCCCTGTCTAAGGCCCAAAGTCAGTGGGATGGGTACCAGTCATGTGCCAAACTAAACAGAAACAAGCGATGGTATGAAAGAAGCCTCACCACTCTGGGATCTGGGCTCTTCTCTATCAGAGGAATCAGGCTCTTGGTGAGGATGTAGACGCCTGTTGAAGCAACAGAGAAACGGTTTGACTAGACTTGACAAAATTAATCTTTAATTGCACAAAATCACAAATAAATCTGGTCTGGAATAGTAGAGGCTTATACTGTAGGCCAGTGGTTCCCAAAGTGGGGGTCGCAAAGCAAAATCTGGGGTCGTGAGATGATTTCAAGATATAATTTTACAATTATGACTTGGTTTTTAATCTGTTTTTATAATTTAAGCATTAGGTTTGACTGGAAATTGTTTTCCAACTTGAAATTTTTAAAGACATCCATTTTATTCTGCTGTGGGGGTCGCGAGTTGGTTACATCAATATTTTGTAGGTCAATATTTTTTGGAAACCACTGCTGTAGGTGAGAGTAGTACTGAAGACCACTCCTGTCACAGACTCATGCACATTTGGACTCGGTCTTGTCTTGGACTTGGTCTTATCCTGGATGTGGTCTTGGACTTGGTGTTGTTTGGACAATTTACTTGCTACCATACTCTGCTTGGCTTGCACCAGGAGCACAGTGACCAGTTTACAATAAGCACTGGACAATAAGATCATGTAGACACTGATCAATGCATAAAACATCAAAGGTTGATTTGGTCTCGATGGATGGTGTTTTTCTCTCAATCTTGACCTATAAAAGTCTTGGTCTTGTCTCTGTCTCGCAAAGGTCGTAGTCTTGATTACTATTAGAGAGAGAGAGATGAATTTTCGGTCATTGTCACTTTCCACCCTTCTGCGCATGCTTTATGCAGAAAGAGCTGCTCTCCGTCTGCTTAGCTGGGGAAACTTCTTTGAATAAAACAACAAAACAGGACGAGAGCAGCTGTTTCCATCAGCTTTGAACCAGTCTGACAGACGTCTGGCTCATGAATCTTGACACGGTGTTTTTTTTTCACTCACCTGAATGTAACTTTTAAGGGTCGAAGGGTCTAATTTCATTTACATAGTACAGTATGTTGAAAAAGTAGCAGAACTTTTGTTTTCACTCAGTGATAAACTTGTAGTTAGCTGACAAAAGCCCTAGCATGAGTTGTTTCTCTAGCTTGGTCAATGAGCAGTAGCTCTTTATCTCTGCATTGCAGGTGTTGACAAACAAAAAAGCTGTATACGTTATGTACGTTACGGTACGTTACGGTAAAACAGAGTAATTAGAGCCACATTTTAATAAAAGAATTTGTTGTTTGTAAATATCTTATTTACTTTCAGGTAAAACAGATTGACTAAAAATTAGCATCAAATTCACTTTTTGACATATTTTATTTACCTTAAAAACTTTTATAAATCAGGTTTAGAATTGGCTGTGTGCACGGAACTTCAGTTGGTTTGTGTTTGTTCAAAATAGCTCACTTCTGTACATACGACCACTTCCTGTTAGCGTTAGCATTTAGACACAATCATGTCTCCTTTTAAACACACAAGTGTCTCTGGTGAAATACTCCTCTAATATGTAAAGACTTTAACATGTTTTCTGTAACATTCATCACAACTGTCTGATCTGAAGAGGATTTATTTGCTTTTTTCTATGAGGTTTTCATTAGCCTACATCAGTTTAAAATGAATAAATATAGCTATTTTGAACATACACAAGCCAACTAAAATTCCGTGCACAGAGACAATTTGTAATTTTAGTCAGTTCAATGACTCCAACAAGCCCCTTATTTACAATGTCCTATAGCACTTTGAGGATGAAAAGGATTAAATGAAATATTAAAAAGTCTTTTGGTCCAAACTGTGTCCACATGAAGCCCACATACTAAAGTCTTTTTTCCCCAACAGTGTCTTATGAAAAAATATTGTTTGGATAATTGAAAAAACTATTATGTGAGAGTAAAATAACTGTGTTGTGTGAGTCACGTCTTAAAAGCCGCTGCAAATTAAACCGGCGCCAAAGAACAGAAGCTAATTAAATGTTCTTTTGGTTTTCAGACAGTAATTAGAAGTTTGATTCAAATTCATTTAAAGTGCGTATGACAGGTTTCTCAGTAAAACACAGTGAACATGATTATAGTTAAATTGGGTGAAAATGTTTAGTGAAATCTTATCTGCTTTGATGAGATTTATAATTGTTTTTTGTCCAGTAAATACGACAGAGGTAATTTCACAACCGTTACCTAGCAACCACATTTTAATTATGGGCCAGAATCCACATCAATGACATTAAAAGCACCAAAGTGCAAAGACAGTTTATTACTTTTCCAATAATAACCTGTGTCATGTATGTGGAGTCTGCATCAGAGGCCTCGTTAACTTACGGACTTCTGTAGGGGAAACGTGGCATGAACAGTGCATCAGAACGACACTTTTACCTCTCACTGCTCAACAACTACAACAGCAAATGTGGATGTAGGGAAATATAATCTGTCAAAGACATGGAGATAAAAAAAGTGATCCAACTGTCCAAATATGTAAACATATCCAACAATGCTAACAATAGCTGCGGGCTCAATAACTTTATGTTCACTCGTTTGAGAAAACTCCCCATTAGCAACCTCCATTTAAATGTGCATTGTGTAACTTTTTCACAAAAAACATTCTTGAATAAAAGCATTTTGGGTTGTTTTCATTTCAATGTCTTTATTGCGTTAAAACAATAATAAAAATCTGTGTTTTCACGTTGAGCAAGCTGTTATGACTACAAACTGTTTCTTGGCTATAGTAGGATCTCTTCTTGAATGTTTCTATAGAGGGATTTTTTGTTTCTCAACATGGGCGATGCGCGCACATCCGACCTGCAGAAAGAGACGCCGCTCATAGACACAAGCAGTGGAAACAAGTCGAAAAGGCACCATTTTGTCAGTAACTACAAGAGCTTATCACTGTATGAAAACAAAAGTTCTGCTGCTAAATCAACATTTGTGAATGAAATTCGATCCTACGACCCTTAAACGTTACATTCAGGTGAGTAAAAAAATGGGGAAATAACACGGTGTAAAGCTTCAGGAGACAGACGTCTGTCAGACCGGTTCAGACTTGATCCAAACAGCTGCTCTCGTCCTGTTTCCCCAGCTAACCAGATAGACAGCGTCTCTTTTTGCATGAAGCATGCACAGTAGAGTGGAAAGTGACGCCAACCGACAATCCCTGAAAGCAGTTCCTTTAGCTGTATTTTTTCACATTATGGCATGAAACAAACTTATCCCCCATTCAGAATGTCCCAAAGTATGATTTTAACTTTCTATTTAAAAGTGTATAGTTGACTTTTCATTTCCAGAAAGTGACTTAAACTTTTTCCAACTCGACTTGAATTAGTTGTGCTAAAAATACACTTCATGCATCGGAAATCGTCTTCTAAGAAGTTAAAAGTTCAGTTTCCTATAGGACTTCACCCATGACTTTCCCCCACAGCAGGCCACGCCCCAAATCTAAAGCATTTCTGACTGTGTCTGTTTTGCTGCTGTTAACAATGTGGTTGCTCGTTGTTGAATTACTTCTACATACAGTATGTCATATTTGCTGGACAAAAGACAATTATAAGCCTCATGAAACAGTGAAAACAAGCAAAGACATACAGTAATCATGTTCATTATGTTTGACCGAAAACGTCCAAGAATACAAAGTCTCCTGCTGGTCTTGCTCCCTCTGCACAGTCCTGTAAACTCCATTACACTGTCCTGTCTGTGTCTTGTGTCTTGTCCTCAGAAGTGGGTCTCTGTGACTCACCCAGGACGTTGGTGGCGAAGCTCTTCTCCAGCCCCTCCATGTTCACCTCCCTCTGACTCATGATGGCTCCGGCGTTGTTGATCTGTGCGTTTAAGCCAGTGAGAAAGTCAAGCATGAATCACATGATGAGTGGAAAGTTCACCGGAGGAAGAGTGGGTGGGAAACACCGTGTATTTTTGGTCTTAAAGGACAAATTATGCATCATTTGTATTGTTTTGTTTGTTAATGGCATTTAAACACATTCTTAAGTAACTTCAGTTTGGCATCTCTGTGTTTGAACTTAAGGAACTGAAAAAATAGATAAAAATGTGACGTTTTAGCAAGTTTCGATTGCAATGTTCACATCCAGCTTCATGTGTTGTTTATATTTTGTTCAGTGTAGAAAGAAAACAATCTCTAAATTTTACCAGGACGTTGAGAGTCTTGTACTTCCTTTTGAAGCTTTCTGCGAATTCCCAAACCTTCCTGGTCTCAGACAGATCCAGGATGTGAACATAGATCTCCTGCAAAACAAGACACACAATATTTACAGCTGCGTTTACTTTGCCTCTGATAAAATACAGTTGTGTAGTAGACTGTGATGTGCGTTCTCACTTTGTTTCCAGTTTCCTTCACTATTTCGGCTCGTGCCTCTTCTGCCTTGTCCTTGTTTCGACAAACCATGTGCACCGTGCCTCCTGCAGAAGAGAAAGCACCATTCACACTGTCATTATTTCAGAGAGCCTGTGAACATGGAACAGTTACATGTTTTTGGAGGTGAAAAAACCCAAAAACCCAGACAGCTTGTGAGATGTTGAGGAGGATACAGTCAGTCTAACCAAAGCCCTGTTTCTGTTTGTGTCGACATTAGATCTCTCACCTCTCTTGGCGATGCCCATTGCTGTGGCTTTCCCGATGCCGCTGTTTGCTCCTGTGATCATAAACACTCGTCCTGCCAGAGACACCTCCAGATCCTTCTCCACAAAGCGCTTCGATGCAGCCAGGAACGGATTTCTGCAACAGACAGTAAATCCAGAAAAGCTCGATTATAAAGGATGATATTATTTTCACAACCACAGTCTCAGCCACAGTCTGTAAGTTTCCTCCAGTCACAAGAACTAATTAAGTTGATTGAACCAATACCAAAAAACACCAGTAAAGTAACCTGGCCAGCTATATGGATTCTCTCTTAATGTACTTTACATTTTAAAATAGTTTCACGACCTTTAGATTTTGCTTCCCGACCCCCACTTTGGAAACCTTCGCTTTTGCTAGATTTGAAAATCTCATTGATCATGGGACAAAGCCCCAAACACCTTGTCTGTCACATAAACCAAGATTTGGATTTATACAGAGCTTTTCATGACTCAAACACGCTTCACATTTTGCAATATTCATTCACTCCACTAAGTTACTGTGTGTGACACTTGTTCTATCTCACGCGGACATTGGATACGCCATCACAATTCGTTGCTGTGATTGGTTAAGCACAAACTAAGGTGGAAACCCAATCAGCTCAAAGTATTTCCATTATTTGTTGATCCAACTGGTGTGAGCCACGTTACAGACTTTTTAGTGATTCAGCATCAAAACTGCCTTGGAGTTTATTGACTTTTCTGTCCATACCATTTCTATTTTATGGTTAAAAGTAGACTTGGGCAAACTGTATGCTGGCGGCCAGATGCAGCTCGATTTTAATCAGGCCCTTGGCATGTTTTTGTAATGAATTTGACTCTTTATTTTTTTATTTAGTTAGGAAGCATGTTTCTGCACTTGTGTTCACAGTAATATTATTAAAATTGTGCTAGCAACAATGACAATTTCCTACACCAGTGATGTCAGTCTGGCCCTCTGCCAGTTTGACGATGACCCAAAAGGAAAAATTATTGAAATGTAGAGGACAAATTTCCCTCCAGGGACAATAAAGTGTACCTTAACCTTAATTGCCCATTCCGAGGTACAGTAAAAGAAATATTCACCCACCACAATGAGCACCTGACTGACTATACTGTTTTATGCACAATGAAGCGCTCTTCTCTGCTTTTCTTTAAGTCACTATTGTGATATTTGTAAGCACTCACAAATTTTTTGGGAAACTATCTGGCCCACCCTCTGCATTAAAGTTTAAAACTCTAAACTCCACTCACAAACAGAGCAGGCTGCTGGAAAAGCATAGTATGGGGTAAAGGGAGGGGGTGAGAGGACCGGAGCAGTGTGATTGGTTTGACAGCAGGTGTTTGCAATCCGAAACCGTCAGCTTTAGCAGAAATGGCCACTGCACTGCAAGATTTTGACATGAAACTTGCTAAATTCGCCTACACTTGTCTTGTAAAGCTCAGTCTAAATCCTGCTCAGACACAAAGGAGATTACAGTGTGTCTTTGGGATTAAAACCAGAGCTAAACAGCCCTGCTCTGTGTGTGCCACTTCTGCAAACTGACCCATTGTCCCAGAGCCATTGTGGTTCCCTGAGAGAGAGAGAGAGGCGCGTTTGGGCCACGACACGGGACGGCGGAGCAGCTAAAAGAGTCCTCTGTGGGCCGGTGTCATGCAGAAACCCATTAGCTCGGGTCAGAGAGGGTCAAAGAGGGTCAGACGGCTCGCAAATAACACTGGACAAAGGGGAAGAGCGCAGCAATCACCAAATCTCACCACATCACTCTGACAACAGGGCAACACGCAGCGGGAAGAGACAAGAGACAAGATTGGACACAAGTGGAGTCGCCGAAACTACGACTTTGAAAAAATACGAAATAATATTGATCAAGTAGAAGTACTGCTGTAAAATTATCAAAGGAAACTTGCAGTTCATCTAAAGCATATTTCTGCATGTTACATGATGTTAGGACAGATTTTCAGCCTGATTTGTCTCCACGACTTTAGGGAGGCGTGTTGTGTTTGTGGTAGAAGTGTATTTTTTGAAATCATAAGGTTCCATCTATAGCATTCAACCAAAGAAATGTATGGTCAACGAAAAACAGGCTTTCCTAATCGATTTGTTAGCTAAAAGTAGGTGAGGCACATCTCAAAATTATTCAAAATCTCTATGATCTAACCTTTTATTGAATTTAATGTCAACTCAAAAGACTGCAGCTGTTCAAAATGTCATGAAAAAAAAAACAAACGAACAAAAAAATGTACTATGAAACTTCACAAAAAGTTGATTAAATTCCTAAATCTTTAACTAATGAACTACAATAGTGCAGTGATTCTTAACCAGAGGGCCGGGGCCCAAATTTGAGCTGCGAACACCTCATTGAGGCCACAAAATCAGTAAAATACAATACATTTAGTATGAGATTGGACCCCAGGTTACTTTCTACATGAATATTCGGGCCCTGAGGTCAAAAAGGTTAAGAACCCCTGCTGTAGCGTCTCACCCAAGGCAATGAACGAGAGTTTGATTCTAGAAAGTTGTTGCTTTGTCAGAACGGTTATTGTCGGCTGTAACCACGCCAGAAACACAGTCTTACAAGCTTACAGCAACAACCAGAAGACACAAAGCCCGAACCTCTGTCTCTTCTATAGACCTCTCAACCTTTGTCAGGCCCCCCTAACCTTTTCATCCAATCACATTAATAATGTGGTTTTAAACACATGCCATTACTTAACACTGACCGACACTAGTGCAGGAACTAAAACTAGCTTTTTTATTCTCAAAACTCACTTAGCTTATATAGCGTTAAGTAACTTTACAATTTGACAAGTTTATTTGATAAATGGTGTCTTTCCACCCAACACGAGCCCTACTTGGCCTTACTCTGCTCCGCCCTGGTTTGGACTGTTTCCAGAGGTTTGGTAATTTTCAGGGGTTTTTTTGTTTTTTTTTTACAATCGAAAAATAAACTAAATTACATTTATCCTCTTAAAATAAAGAAAAACAGTGCTTATTTTTAAAAAATAATTAGCCTGTGTAATCTCTCATTCATCCAGGAGCGATTGTAGAAAGGTTCAAATAATACAAAAGTTCTACATCACATTACCTCATAGTTTTGCTCTGGACAAAGATGTGACAAAGATATGGCTGTCATTTTATATGTTTAAAAATAGTTTTGTGGCCAGTCTTTTAGTGAGCTTTACAACAACAAATAGCCTACAAAAACTAGCATAGAAAAGAATCCCTCCAAACACGGCCAATGGGCAAATGTAACATGTTGTTACATTCATTTAGGATCGATTTAATTGTTTTTTGTGAGTAAAAATTAATCTTGTATTCAGCTTTCTTCCTTGTTTTAGGTTCTTCCACTTAACATTTCACTTATTTGTAACTTGTTAGGTTGTTCTTACTTGGTGAATTCGGTGAGGCCCTTGGCGAACCAGGCGAAGTTGCGGTAAAGAGACATGACGCCGCTGTGGAAGCTGTGGATGCTGGAGCTCTGTGGTGGTCCCTGCGTGCGGTCCTTCTCTCTGCTGTCCCGTCTCAGTCTCTCTCTGCGGTCCCCTCGGTCTCTCTGTCCTCGTGTCTGTCCTCTTTGTAGCTGCTCTGACCCCACGTGTGCTTCCTGACCCGACGCCAGAGAGGCCACGTCAGGACAAGACCAGGCTCTGTCACTCGGGACAAACTACACCGGCTTTGAGGTGATTAGTTCTGCTTTAATATTCACATTTTCTGGGATAAAACATGAGCAATATGTTTATGGTAAAAGATCTATTTATATTTATACTCGGTGTGCTTTACAAGTAAGGATCATTCTCACAAAGTGTATGCAGACACAGGGATGGATAAGTGTCTTGGACCCAAGGATAAGCCGCTCTGTTTGTCCCACTGTAGCTCTTGATGTTCTACTGGCCTCCCATCCAAGTACTAACCAGGCTTTGACTTGCTTAGCTTCTGAGATTTTCTTAGTTTATTACTGTAAATGATAGAAAAACGTTGCAATTTTACTCATAATAGGACTACGATTTCTAGCAGACAGATCTCTGTCAATGATTTAAATACTGCTTTTCCGTAAGTGTAATTTTCGGTTTTCTGCTTTAATTTTCCAGCACACTGATTCGCCGGTTCGCTAGTATCCATGGGCCAATAAAACAGCTGCATATGTGGCAACTGGTGATGTAGACTCTGCAAACAAGTCTTCAAAACCTGCTCCGTGCTCCTCTGACCCCCGACAGCCTCATTCACACCAAACACACAAGAGCCACTTGTCGGCAAAAATTGCCAGACCGGTTCAGATGGCGACCCTCGGCTTGGTGTGAAATACACTTAATGCATTTTAGGGATGCACCGATCACGATACTTTGGCTTTAAGTATCTGCCGATACCTGATATCAACTGATACTGCTATAGAGACTGAAATAGCTTTTCTTTTTTTATCAAAACATATGACATTTGGTTATGCAGTGTTATTGTTATTTGTAGTGCAAACAGATTACAAATCATCTTTAGAAAAAGGTAATGAGTCAAACTGTGTGATCTCAAAGTCTTTGGTAAATGTGAGAGAAGCTAAAGCAATATTTATCTGCTTTTTTACAATTGTTTACCTGACTTTCTCTTTTTTCAAATAAAATAAAATCAAATCAAACTTGATTTATAAAGTCCTTTTCATCCAAACAATTTAACAGTTTTTTTTCATTCTGGCCTATGTAGCTCCTCTTTTGCACTTCACACACAGGACAGAGCTAGACTGCAGTGCATTATGGGACATGTAGTCGCATATATTTGACATCCCCGGATAGGCTGTTTTTTCCTATTATAGCTGTGTTTTGAGCTCTTACAGGGAGTCCTTTCTTACCACTAACTCTCATGTGTTTTTGCCACTCACTGCTTTCACTTAGAATGTTTTTATGTCATCTGCATATCTTCCACTCATATTAAGGTTAATGACAAAGTGCAATGTTATTAATAGGAAAAATAGGCTCCTGCAGGAAACTTAGAATTCACGTTTTTGCATTATAACGAACATTTTAGGTTAATTACCTTCCAAACTTTAATATTAAGTATTATTGACCTGTAGAGTTTTGTGAACACAACCTATTCACCTACAGAACCACGCACTTCACCCTGCTGTAGCGGTAACATCAGACACTCTTCCGCGTTGTCTCCCTCCGCGCAGCGTCGCCTCTTTCTCCCGTACGTGTGCACCTGTGCGCGCGCCGTTACGCACTGTCTTTTTTCCTCTGCTTTTTCCACCAATCAGCGCCCAGCAGCGTCAGACAGACAGCGCCGTGTGTGCGCACAGATTTGTGGAAAGATCAACAATGTCGGAGCGGCATCACCTGCAGCACGTTTAGGGACTTCACCTGGACGTAAAGACGCACGAGGCTTTGTTTGAGGAGCGTCAACTTGAAGGATTTTGAACTCTGGGTGAACTTTACGCGGTGTTTTGCCAAAATGGTGAGTATAGACACATAAGCCAGTTTGTTTTACCTTATTAACCAATTATAACAACATTTGCTAACGTTGAAACTAACTGATAGCCTAAAACAATATATAAATACACAACTTTTACGCACGTTTCAATCAAACAGACACTTCCTCGTTCAAAGGTCTGGGCACTGATTTATCTCGGCTGTAAATGATATGAAAGAGCGCGAGATAACGTCTTATTATATGTTCATCACACCAGGGACATTGTGTTTTGCTGCTGCTCAGTTTAAAGTCCATTATTAGCCTGGCAAATCCATGCAAATAGCCAAGCCCAGTGTGTATTTCTCATGTGTTACAGGAGGCTATTTTACACGTGGAGAATTTACTTAGAGTTTATTCTGTTAAAGTAGCCAATATTGCTAACTTAAAAGTAGATTTGAATGGTTTGATTTGTTTTTCAGATCTACGTTTGTATCGGCCTATATGTGCATTTATAAATGTATAAATGCATAGTGTTACTTGTTTAGAGCTTTTATAGACACTAAAGATCGGTGTTGGGGCAAGTTACTGTCACATAGTAATGTACGGGATAAAACATTTGCATTACAATATTAGTGTTGAAGAATTATTGAGTTACTTTGACTTAATTTTAGCTAATCCCACATTTGTGAAGACATTGTACTAAATATATATAAAAAAATCTAAAAATATCTAAAATATTGCTTTTTGTGATCATAAAAGCCATTTTTCTTTTGTTTTTTAAAGGTTAACCAAAACCGAATCGGAAATCGAGATCAATCAATCTAAGAGAAAAAATTGTGAATATATTTTCCCCCAGATCACCAGCCCTACTTACAATAACTAGTTACTTTTGTAATGAGTTACTCCTAATGCAGCTAAAACAATACGTAAAAGATAAGATAAGATATCCTTTATTTGTCCCACAATGGGGAAATTCCAGTGTTGCAACGCACATTTTAAGAACAGCAGGGAAAATAGAAACATGCAATCAAATAAGATAATAGAAATAAAATAGACTTAAAATATATATAAAGATACAATAGTTAAAAGACTATTATTTACAATAAATGTTTGCTATGGCACAGTGCAGGATATGACAGGATCAATAGATAAAGTGGCATCAGTATATAGTATATAGTATTATGTACAATATATGACTATGATTATGTACAACTGCAGCATATGAACAGAATAAATAACCAGTAATAAATATGAGGTAAAAGTATGACGATGTTTATGTACAGAAACATATTTAGTTCAAATTGTTATGAGTGATTTATTGGCAAGCTTGTAACAGTCCTAATCAGAAATCATCCCTGGGACCGACTCACTTGGAGCCCACATTTGGCCCCCAGGCTATAAGTTAGCTAGTTAGCTCACCCAGCATTTACCCAAGTGTCTAGATTAGAGCTGATACACAGTAATGAGTATTGAGATTATTGTCAACTACTTTAATATTTACGCATTTTTCTGGAGTTCATCCATTTCTAAGACGTTTTAGATCAATTGTGTTTCATAAAAAACTAAAAGGAAATTACTAATTTACATATGTCATAGGTTAGTACTAAAGACACGGACAAACACAATAGTTCTCCTTGAATCCTTCCACTACAATAGGATTAATTCAGGTGTGTAGTGAGACTGAACCTTGTCTTTCCTCAGCGCTGATAAAAGGCTGTAAACTGTGACACTGTTGACTCAATTTACTGTGGGATTTGTGAGGGATAAATCCTGTTTTTCCTGGTGCACAGTTGACCAAAGATCCAGGCGTGTCCGTGTTTGTACAGGGAACAGGTCTGGAATGTCTGCGATGTGTCTGCAGCATCTGAAACGAGGCAGGATTGTGCAAAAGTGCATTCCGGTACATTATTGTGTCTAAAATCAGTCTGAAGTTAAATGTACGCGAGTGGTTTTCAGAGCAGTCACATCATGTAGTATTGTGTTAGTTCTTATCCAAGACCCAGACCGAACTGATATCAGACTTAACCAGGTCAAAGCCAATAAATGCATTAGTGATTAACTTTAGGTTACATTCACTTAGAAAAGGATGTCAAACTCAAATGAAGCTACAGCCGAATGGATCAGAGTCAGAGTTGGTCAAGGGCCACATGTTATATTCAAATATGGCAACTAGTTTATATAAAGCTTAAAATAACCTACGCATGTCAACATTTATATTGAATTACTTTATGCCAGAGTTGTCAAACTAGCGGCCCAGGATGATTTCTAAATATTATTGATTGTGGCCTGCAGATAAAAGTATATAACAAAGAGAGATTGAAAAAGTGAAATGAAATACATTGGGCTAGTGCATTGTGGGACTTGTAGTTCAAATCGTTGTGCTAACATAAGACCAGATAATGAGCAAGAGTCAGATTTTCCTGTGACTAATATTGTATTTTAACATGAAACCTTTTTGTTTTGCTTCAAAAATCTGCTTTTCAGCACGTTTCATGCAAAGGGGTTGTGAGTTTTTAATCTTGTCCTATTGTTCTCAATTTCCTAAATAAGTAATGTCATCTGAGTTTGTCTGCATTGTTTAGTGTAGTTCCTAAATCATCCAGAGTTGTTTTGAGCAGTTTTGCAAAATTAGTACAGTACAGATCAAAAGTTTGGACACACTTTCTCATTCAAAGAGTCTATGAACATTGTAGATGCACACTGAAGATATAAACACCATGAATGATCAGGAGGGAGAGTGATGTGGTGTTGCGTCAGATGAGCTGGCCTCCACAGTCACCAGACCTGAACCCAATCGAGATAGTTAGGGGTAAGCTGAACCGCAGAGTGAAGAATTTCCAGAGTGTTAAGCATCTCTGGGAACTCCTTCAAGACTGTTGTAAGAGCATTTGAGGAGACTACCTCTTGAAGCTCATCAAGTGAATGCCAAGAGTGTGCAAAGCAGTAATCAAAGCAAAACAACCTAGAATATGACATATTTTCAGTAGTTTCACACTGGTCATGTAGCCTACCATACTTCCACATGTGTTTATTCATAGTTTGGATGCCTTCAGTGTGAATCAACAATGTTCATAGTCATGAAAATAAAATGTAAAATATCTTTGAATGAGAAGGTGTTCATTTCCTGTTTAGTTTAGTTTTTATGAGGTTTTTACAGCCTCAGTCTAAAATTAAAGAAATACTGTAAGATCCGGCAGTGAACCGTGAATTGTTATTGGTTTTATCTGAGAACATCAAGAGAATATTTCACCAAAGAACAAAGTGCGTTTATAAAAGAATGTGTTTGTGTCTAAATGCTAACATTAAAGCATTACATCTTGAAAGAAAAAAAGCTTACTTGCACACAGTCAATTGTAGTGTGGACAGGAAGCAGCACGTAGCATAGATGTCAGTGTATTCTTTTCTTTGTCGTTCCCCAGATGCGCTTCCTGCTGCTGTTCAGTCGACAGGGGAAGCTGCGTCTCCAGAAGTGGTTCAGCCCGCTCACAGACCGAGAGAAGAAGAAGATCATCAGAGACATGATGCTGATGGTTTTAGGCCGAGCTCCCAGAACATGTAACTTCCTGCAGTGGAGAGACCTCAAGATCGTCTACAAGAGGTGACAACGACAACACAATACATTAATTATAAGCTTACATAGATTCATTTAAGCCGACCACACACTAGAGGATGATGCAATCTTCCACAAGTTTCCAAAAAGCACAGGCCACAAACATAAAGACATTTTGTGACAATAATTTGTGTCACAGAAGGACAGAGACACCAGACATGCTGAGTTCAATCTCAAAAAGAAAACAAACAGGCTACACCACGTACACTCTTATTTATAAAATGAAACAAAATGATGATTTGTGTTTGGATTGAACTGTCTCAGAAAGACCACAGGAAGGCAGATATTCATTAGATGTAGGAAGCTGTTTACACTGACTCATTGTGTACGTGATGAAATTAAAAAAGTGTGGATAATCAGTTGGATAATTCATACATTTTAAAGTAAAATGTTTGAAATAATAGCAGAGTGCTTCACTGGGTCAAACAAGTAAAAGACAAACAACTCTGGCACTCATCGGAAAGAATAATATGAACAAAACAAAGCCTTTACTGATGAGAAGGAAGATGTTCAGATTCAAGGTTAGAGGCTCCCATTGGCTTGAATAAAAGTCCTTTACACAGAGGGACGCCAACGCGTATCGACCCAGAAGAAGTATTCGTCAAAGCATTGTACAATTCCGTACAACACGGCCGACCCTGGGCATAGGCAAACTAGGCAATAGGGGTTATGCAGTAACGTCTTCCGCACTCAGGTAGACATAGGCCGCTACATCCGGTGGCGTAGTTGCCATAGTGACAAAGCTGTTTACTCCAAAGGCGATGGACATCACACAAGGTTTTTGTGCTAGTCCTGAAGCAATCCTCTTAGAAAAAAATGTTTTCTTTGTCATTTGTTTTAAACGCAGCGACGGCTGTTAAAGCAGGCAAAGTGCCGCTTCTGAACTAGGTTTCATGAGGAAAAGTTGTAAAAGTGAGCGAACAACGCAAGCTCCACGCATACGGAGGTTTTCACATGAAAAAATAAAACAAGTGAGAACTCCGCGCACAGAGCGAGACTCGCTGCTCATGAGCCCGGGCAGAGGTGCTTTGGGCCGTGAAGAAGTGAGCACACACGCTCAGTGTTGCCAGACAGCTCCCGGTCCACGGCGCCTCTGCCTGGGCTTAGCACAGTCGGCAGGTGCGCGGAGCTTCTCGTATGTGGGCGGAGCTCGCGTAGTCCGCTCACTTTACAATTTTTCATTATGAAAACCAAGCGGCACTTTTCTTGCTGTTACAGCCGTCACTACGTCTACAACAGATGACAAAAGAGAACTTTTTTCTGAGAGGATTGCTTCAGGACTCGTCTGATGTACATCGCCTTTGGAGTAAACAGCTTTGTCACTATGGCAACGACGCCACCGGATGTTGTGGCCTATGTCAATCTGAGACCGGAAAGACGTTAGTGCATAACCCTATTGCCTAGGAAGCCATCTGGTGGTGAGGGCGCCAAATATCAGTCAATGGGAGACCGATGACAAATGTGTCTTGTCTTTGGTTTGATTTTTTGATGTTTGATTTAATTTTGATTCAAGACTGCTACACATTTTCTGAATCAGGAGACGTTAAATTACAAGAAAAAGGCAATTGGAAATTTAAAAAATGCAGTTTTGTCAAGATTCTAATGATATTGTAAAACTATATTTTTTATTGTGGATCAGTGATTAATAACTTTTGAACAGAATAAGCTACATGACGATAATTAGATTTATTTTTAGTTGAAACTTTACACTGATTTCCTGCATTGAATTGGAATATTTAAAATACAGTATTTTGAGAAAATCTGGCTTTTGTAAAAGTGTGACAACCAACCCCGCTCTGGCTGGGCTGCTGTTCTAGATATAAGATGGCTGCTGCTCTGTCTCTTTGAGCTGATGCTGCTCCTGAATCCAACAAGTATCAAGAGAATCCTGGCAGATATACTAACTTTCTACATTACCTTGGACTTTGCTTAACCTAAGGAGTGCATACAACTCTTTAGTCTGAAAATTAGTTATACCTTTGCGCAACTGAGGCTTAGGCCTTTGTAGGCCTCTCAAGACTAGCACCATGCCTCCAAAGGTTAGCATCAACACAGAGGAGTATGTCACCATAACTCAGGTGCGTGAATTGTTGGATCAGCAAAAAGACTTTTATAAAACTTTACTTGAACAACAAGAAAGGAGTTTTAAAACTTGTCTGCAGGTGTTTGTGGACTCTTCAAACAAGAGAATTGATGATATGTCAAAGCTCATGTATGATTTCAAACAAAGTCTGGAAATGACACAAAAGGACTTTGATGATTACAAAGCCTCATCCTCAACTTTGTCAAAGAGCTGTAATGAAATCAGATCTGATTTGGACACAATCTGCAAAAGCCTTCTTGCATTTTCTGACAAGGCTGAACATTTGGAAGGACAATCAAAACGCAACAATATTGTCATAGAAGGCATTAAGGAGTCTGGAAAAGAAGCTATGGCTGATTGTGAAGACAAAGTGAGAAAACTCTTCATAGAGAAACTGCAACTGGATCATCTCAAAATTGAGCTGGACCGGGTATATCGAGCTGGGAAGCCTTTGTCTGGAAACTTGGAGAGACCTCGCCCTGTTGTGGTGAGATTCCTGAGACTAAAGGACAAAATGGCTGTGCTGGACCGGGCCAAGAGGCTCAAAGGCACAGGGATCTTCATTAATGAGGATTTTCCTGAGACTGTCCGGCAGAAAAGGAAAGAACTTCTCCCAGCTATGAAAGCAGCCCGAGAAAGAGGTGATGTGGCTTATTTAAAATACGATAAGCTAATTGTTCATCCTCCTCGTAATTTACCTCAACAAGCACGAGCTAATGTTTGATGTGTAATCTGACTTGTTTTGTAGTCTGGAGAATAATGTTTTGCATTGTTCTCTGAGAAAGTTTTTCTCCACTATTTAATCTATGACTGAAAGTCCAATATTTGCAAACAGTCACTGGGACTATACTGACCATTATAATAATGAAATTGACCCTGATATTCACTTTTTTTCTACTTATAATACTTCTGACAATTGTGATTATTATACTGTTAAAAAATGTAACAATTTTTTTAGGAATTTGCCTTCTAACATATTTTCAACTTTTCATCTAAATATACGGAGCTTGTCTAAACATTATGATGAATTTATGCATTTTCTCCACTCTTTAAATTACACATTTACTGTCATTGCCTTATCAGAAACCTGGCTTACTGAAGCTACGTGTGATTTTTTTAAGTTAAATAATTATCAATCATGCCATTCTGTAAGACTGAATAGAGCTGGAGGTGGTGTTGCTCTCTTTATTCAAAATAATTATGAATTTAAAATAAGGAACGATTTAAGGCTTATTTCTGATAAAAGTGAAATTGAATCTCTGTTTGTGGAACTTTTTGGTTTTGAGGGAAAGAATGTTATTGTTGGAGTCATATATCGTCCACCAGAATTTTGTATTACAGATTTTGTTGAAAGTTTATCTAAAGCTCTTGAGTCCATAAATTTAGAAAATAAGCTCTGTTATATCTTGGGAGATTACAATATAAATATTTTGAAAGATAATACTGTTCCACATAGTGATGAATTTATAAATATTCTCTATTCAAGTTACTTTTTTCCTCTAATCAATAAACCAACAAGAGTGAGTGACACTTCTTCAACCTTGATTGATATATAATTACAAACAATTTAGTAATGCAAATAAATCTGGAATTATTTATTCAGACCTATCAGATCACTTTCCAGTATTTCATTTTTGTTCACTGAAGGTAAAGAAACTTCTCAAAAGACAACAGAATTTAAAGGAACATGAGCAAACGCAATTTGGAAAAGTTTAAATTTAAAATGAGCAATACTTCCTGGGAGAAAGTGTACCAAGAGTCACATCCAGACATTGCATACAATATTTCATGGAACAAATTGAAACAAATTTTTATGATTCTTTTCCTGTTAAAATTATTCAAAGAAATCAAAGTAAAAAAAACAACAATCCTTGGTATACATCTGATTTATTGAAAATGTTTAGGAAGAAAAACAAATTGTATAAAAAATATGTTCTAGCACTCTTAGTCTTCATACTTATAAAAATTACAGAAACAGCATAATTCAGCATTAAGGGCTGAAGAAGAGTTATTATTCAGGTAAAATAGCACTTAAAAATGTCAAGTACAGAAGTGTCAACCAATTATTACAAAGATAACGCTTCAAATCTTTCTCTTTAGTTTTGTGATGGTCAACCAATGAAGATTAAGTTTGAGTGAGTTTTGTGAAGTTTGAGTGAATTTTGTGAAAGTACCCTAAATAAGCTATTCAGCCTCTGAAAAGCGATTTAAGCAATAAAAACTGAAATGCTCATATCTCGAGAACAAAACAAGCTAGACAGCTGATTCCACAGTATGTTTTACAGGTTTACATCTTCTAATACCACAGCAAAAATGAACCTCCTAGGATGTTTAGTTTTTCCACAATGTCAATTTTAAATTGAAAAAAATGACATATAAATCTCAAAAATGTTAACTTGAAATTGTGTTATCACTTCTAAAATGGCTTTTCTTTGTTAGTTCTGACCTGAGAAGTGGTCAGACAAGCAAGATTTAAGTTTGAGTGAGTTTTGTGAAGTTTGAGTGAATTTTGTGAAAGTACCCTAAATAAGCTATTCAGCCTCTGAAAACGCGATTTAAGCAATAAAAACTGAAATGCTCATATCTCGAGAACAAAACAAGCTAGACAGCTGATTCCACAGTATGTTTTACAGGTTTACATCTTCTAATACCACAGCAAAAATGAACCTCCTAGGATGTTTAGTTTTTCCACAATGTCAATTTTAAATTGAAAAAAATGACATATAAATCTCAAAAATGTTAACTTGAAACTTGTGTTATCACTTCTAAAATGGCTTTTCTTTGTTAGTTCTGACCTGAGAAGTGGTCAGACAAGCAAGATTTAAAGTTTGAGTGAGTTTTGTGAAGTTTGAGTGAATTTTGTGAAAGTACCCTAAATAAGCTATTCAGCCTCTGAAAACGCGATTTAAGCAATAAAAACTGAAATGCTCATATCTCGAGAACAAAACAAGCTAGACAGCTGATTCCACAGTATGTTTTACAGGTTTACATCTTCTAATACCACAGCAAAAATGAACCTCCTAGGATGTTTAGTTTTTCCACAATGTCAATTTTAAATTGAAAAAAATGACATATAAATCTCAAAAATGTTAACTTGAAACTTGTGTTATCACTTCTAAAATGGCTTTTCTTTGTTAGTTCTGACCTGAGAAGTGGTCAGACAAGCAAGATTTAAAGTTTGAGTGAGTTTTGTGAAGTTTGAGTGAATTTTGTGAAAGTACCCTAAATAAGCTATTCAGCCTCTGAAAACGCGATTTAAGCAATAAAAACTGAAATGCTCATATCTCGAGAACAAAACAAGCTAGACAGCTGATTCCACAGTATGTTTTACAGGTTTACATCTTCTAATACCACAGCAAAAATGAACCTCCTAGGATGTTTAGTTTTTCCACAATGTCAATTTTAAATTGAAAAAAATGACATATAAATCTCAAAAATGTTAACTTGAAACTTGTGTTATCACTTCTAAAATGGCTTTTCTTTGTTAGTTCTGACCTGAGAAGTGGTCAGACAAGCAAGATTTAAAGTTTGAGTGAGTTTTGTGAAGTTTGAGTGAATTTTGTGAAAGTACCCTAAATAAGCTATTCAGCCTCTGAAAACGCGATTTAAGCAATAAAAACTGAAATGCTCATATCTCGAGAACAAAACAAGCTAGACAGCTGATTCCACAGTATGTTTTACAGGTTTACATCTTCTAATACCACAGCAAAAATGAACCTCCTAGGATGTTTAGTTTTTCCACAATGTCAATTTTAAATTGAAAAAAATGACATATAAATCTCAAAAATGTTAACTTGAAACTTGTGTTATCACTTCTAAAATGGCTTTTCTTTGTTAGTTCTGACCTGAGAAGTGGTCAGACAAGCAAGATTTAAAGTTTGAGTGAGTTTTGTGAAGTTTGAGTGAATTTTGTGAAAGTACCCTAAATAAGCTATTCAGCCTCTGAAAACGCGATTTAAGCAATAAAAACTGAAATGCTCATATCTCGAGAACAAAACAAGCTAGACAGCTGATTCCACAGTATGTTTTACAGGTTTACATCTTCTAATACCACAGCAAAAATGAACCTCCTAGGATGTTTAGTTTTTCCACAATGTCAATTTTAAATTGAAAAAAATGACATATAAATCTCAAAAATGTTAACTTGAAACTTGTGTTATCACTTCTAAAATGGCTTTTCTTTGTTAGTTCTGACCTGAGAAGTGGTCAGACAAGCAAGATTTAAAGTTTGAGTGAGTTTTGTGAAGTTTGAGTGAATTTTGTGAAAGTACCCTAAATAAGCTATTCAGCCTCTGAAAACGCGATTTAAGCAATAAAAACTGAAATGCTCATATCTCGAGAACAAAACAAGCTAGACAGCTGATTCCACAGTATGTTTTACAGGTTTACATCTTCTAATACCACAGCAAAAATGAACCTCCTAGGATGTTTAGTTTTTCCACAATGTCAATTTTAAATTGAAAAAAATGACATATAAATCTCAAAAATGTTAACTTGAAATTGTGTTATCACTTCTAAAATGGCTTTTCTTTGTTAGTTCTGACCTGAGAAGTGGTCAGACAAGCAAGATTTAAAGTTTGAGTGAGTTTTGTGAAGTTTGAGTGAATTTTGTGAAAGTACCCTAAATAAGCTATTCAGCCTCTGAAAACGCGATTTAAGCAATAAAAACTGAAATGCTCATATCTCGAGAACAAAACAAGCTAGACAGCTGATTCCACAGTATGTTTTACAGGTTTACATCTTCTAATACCACAGCAAAAATGAACCTCCTAGGATGTTTAGTTTTTCCACAATGTCAATTTTAAATTGAAAAAAATGACATATAAATCTCAAAAATGTTAACTTGAAACTTGTGTTATCACTTCTAAAATGGCTTTTCTTTGTTAGTTCTGACCTGAGAAGTGGTCAGACAAGCAAGATTTAAAGTTTGAGTGAGTTTTGTGAAGTTTGAGTGAATTTTGTGAAAGTACCCTAAATAAGCTATTCAGCCTCTGAAAACGCGATTTAAGCAATAAAAACTGAAATGCTCATATCTCGAGAACAAAACAAGCTAGACAGCTGATTCCACAGTATGTTTTACAGGTTTACATCTTCTAATACCACAGCAAAAATGAACCTCCTAGGATGTTTAGTTTTTCCACAATGTCAATTTTAAATTGAAAAAAATGACATATAAATCTCAAAAATGTTAACTTGAAACTTGTGTTATCACTTCTAAAATGGCTTTTCTTTGTTAGTTCTGACCTGAGAAGTGGTCAGACAAGCAAGATTTAAAGTTTGAGTGAGTTTTGTGAAGTTTGAGTGAATTTTGTGAAAGTACCCTAAATAAGCTATTCAGCCTCTGAAAACGCGATTTAAGCAATAAAAACTGAAATGCTCATATCTCGAGAACAAAACAAGCTAGACAGCTGATTCCACAGTATGTTTTACAGGTTTACATCTTCTAATACCACAGCAAAAATGAACCTCCTAGGATGTTTAGTTTTTCCACAATGTCAATTTTAAATTGAAAAAAATGACATATAAATCTCAAAAATGTTAACTTGAAACTTGTGTTATCACTTCTAAAATGGCTTTTCTTTGTTAGTTCTGACCTGAGAAGTGGTCAGACAAGCAAGATTTAAAGTTTGAGTGAGTTTTGTGAAGTTTGAGTGAATTTTGTGAAAGTACCCTAAATAAGCTATTCAGCCTCTGAAAACGCGATTTAAGCAATAAAAACTGAAATGCTCATATCTCGAGAACAAAACAAGCTAGACAGCTGATTCCACAGTATGTTTTACAGGTTTACATCTTCTAATACCACAGCAAAAATGAACCTCCTAGGATGTTTAGTTTTTCCACAATGTCAATTTTAAATTGAAAAAAATGACATATAAATCTCAAAAATGTTAACTTGAAACTTGTGTTATCACTTCTAAAATGGCTTTTCTTTGTTAGTTCTGACCTGAGAAGTGGTCAGACAAGCAAGATTTAAAGTTTGAGTGAGTTTTGTGAAGTTTGAGTGAATTTTGTGAAAGTACCCTAAATAAGCTATTCAGCCTCTGAAAACGCGATTTAAGCAATAAAAACTGAAATGCTCATATCTCGAGAACAAAACAAGCTAGACAGCTGATTCCACAGTATGTTTTACAGGTTTACATCTTCTAATACCACAGCAAAAATGAACCTCCTAGGATGTTTAGTTTTTCCACAATGTCAATTTTAAATTGAAAAAAATGACATATAAATCTCAAAAATGTTAACTTGAAACTTGTGTTATCACTTCTAAAATGGCTTTTCTTTGTTAGTTCTGACCTGAGAAGTGGTCAGACAAGCAAGATTTAAAGTTTGAGTGAGTTTTGTGAAGTTTGAGTGAATTTTGTGAAAGTACCCTAAATAAGCTATTCAGCCTCTGAAAACGCGATTTAAGCAATAAAAACTGAAATGCTCATATCTCGAGAACAAAACAAGCTAGACAGCTGATTCCACAGTATGTTTTACAGGTTTACATCTTCTAATACCACAGCAAAAATGAACCTCCTAGGATGTTTAGTTTTTCCACAATGTCAATTTTAAATTGAAAAAAATGACATATAAATCTCAAAAATGTTAACTTGAAACTTGTGTTATCACTTCTAAAATGGCTTTTCTTTGTTAGTTCTGACCTGAGAAGTGGTCAGACAAGCAAGATTTAAAGTTTGAGTGAGTTTTGTGAAGTTTGAGTGAATTTTGTGAAAGTACCCTAAATAAGCTATTCAGCCTCTGAAAACGCGATTTAAGCAATAAAAACTGAAATGCTCATATCTCGAGAACAAAACAAGCTAGACAGCTGATTCCACAGTATGTTTTACAGGTTTACATCTTCTAATACCACAGCAAAAATGAACCTCCTAGGATGTTTAGTTTTTCCACAATGTCAATTTTAAATTGAAAAAAATGACATATAAATCTCAAAAATGTTAACTTGAAACTTGTGTTATCACTTCTAAAATGGCTTTTCTTTGTTAGTTCTGACCTGAGAAGTGGTCAGACAAGCAAGATTTAAAGTTTGAGTGAGTTTTGTGAAGTTTGAGTGAATTTTGTGAAAGTACCCTAAATAAGCTATTCAGCCTCTGAAAACGCGATTTAAGCAATAAAAACTGAAATGCTCATATCTCGAGAACAAAACAAGCTAGACAGCTGATTCCACAGTATGTTTTACAGGTTTACATCTTCTAATACCACAGCAAAAATGAACCTCCTAGGATGTTTAGTTTTTCCACAATGTCAATTTTAAATTGAAAAAAATGACATATAAATCTCAAAAATGTTAACTTGAAACTTGTGTTATCACTTCTAAAATGGCTTTTCTTTGTTAGTTCTGACCTGAGAAGTGGTCAGACAAGCAAGATTTAAAGTTTGAGTGAGTTTTGTGAAGTTTGAGTGAATTTTGTGAAAGTACCCTAAATAAGCTATTCAGCCTCTGAAAACGCGATTTAAGCAATAAAAACTGAAATGCTCATATCTCGAGAACAAAACAAGCTAGACAGCTGATTCCACAGTATGTTTTACAGGTTTACATCTTCTAATACCACAGCAAAAATGAACCTCCTAGGATGTTTAGTTTTTCCACAATGTCAATTTTAAATTGAAAAAAATGACATATAAATCTCAAAAATGTTAACTTGAAACTTGTGTTATCACTTCTAAAATGGCTTTTCTTTGTTAGTTCTGACCTGAGAAGTGGTCAGACAAGCAAGATTTAAAGTTTGAGTGAGTTTTGTGAAGTTTGAGTGAATTTTGTGAAAGTACCCTAAATAAGCTATTCAGCCTCTGAAAACGCGATTTAAGCAATAAAAACTGAAATGCTCATATCTCGAGAACAAAACAAGCTAGACAGCTGATTCCACAGTATGTTTTACAGGTTTACATCTTCTAATACCACAGCAAAAATGAACCTCCTAGGATGTTTAGTTTTTCCACAATGTCAATTTTAAATTGAAAAAAATGACATATAAATCTCAAAAATGTTAACTTGAAACTTGTGTTATCACTTCTAAAATGGCTTTTCTTTGTTAGTTCTGACCTGAGAAGTGGTCAGACAAGCAAGATTTAAAGTTTGAGTGAGTTTTGTGAAGTTTGAGTGAATTTTGTGAAAGTACCCTAAATAAGCTATTCAGCCTCTGAAAACGCGATTTAAGCAATAAAAACTGAAATGCTCATATCTCGAGAACAAAACAAGCTAGACAGCTGATTCCACAGTATGTTTTACAGGTTTACATCTTCTAATACCACAGCAAAAATGAACCTCCTAGGATGTTTAGTTTTTCCACAATGTCAATTTTAAATTGAAAAAAATGACATATAAATCTCAAAAATGTTAACTTGAAACTTGTGTTATCACTTCTAAAATGGCTTTTCTTTGTTAGTTCTGACCTGAGAAGTGGTCAGACAAGCAAGATTTAAAGTTTGAGTGAGTTTTGTGAAGTTTGAGTGAATTTTGTGAAAGTACCCTAAATAAGCTATTCAGCCTCTGAAAAGCGATTTAAGCAATAAAAACTGAAATGCTCATATCTCGAGAACAAAACAAGCTAGACAGCTGATTCCACAGTATGTTTTACAGGTTTACATCTTCTAATACCACAGCAAAAATGAACCTCCTAGGATGTTTAGTTTTTCCACAATGTCAATTTTAAATTGAAAAAAATGACATATAAATCTCAAAAATGTTAACTTGAAACTTGTGTTATCACTTCTAAAATGGCTTTTCTTTGTTAGTTCTGACCTGAGAAGTGGTCAGACAAGCAAGATTTAAGTTTGAGTGAGTTTTGTGAAGTTTGAGTGAATTTTGTGAAAGTACCCTAAATAAGCTATTCAGCCTCTGAAAACGCGATTTAAGCAATAAAAACTGAAATGCTCATATCTCGAGAACAAAACAAGCTAGACAGCTGATTCCACAGTATGTTTTACAGGTTTACATCTTCTAATACCACAGCAAAAATGAACCTCCTAGGATGTTTAGTTTTTCCACAATGTCAATTTTAAATTGAAAAAAATGACATATAAATCTCAAAAATGTTAACTTGAAACTTGTGTTATCACTTCTAAAATGGCTTTTCTTTGTTAGTTCTGACCTGAGAAGTGGTCAGACAAGCAAGATTTAAAGTTTGAGTGAGTTTTGTGAAGTTTGAGTGAATTTTGTGAAAGTACCCTAAATAAGCTATTCAGCCTCTGAAAACGCGATTTAAGCAATAAAAACTGAAATGCTCATATCTCGAGAACAAAACAAGCTAGACAGCTGATTCCACAGTATGTTTTACAGGTTTACATCTTCTAATACCACAGCAAAAATGAACCTCCTAGGATGTTTAGTTTTTCCACAATGTCAATTTTAAATTGAAAAAAATGACATATAAATCTCAAAAATGTTAACTTGAAACTTGTGTTATCACTTCTAAAATGGCTTTTCTTTGTTAGTTCTGACCTGAGAAGTGGTCAGACAAGCAAGATTTAAAGTTTGAGTGAGTTTTGTGAAGTTTGAGTGAATTTTGTGAAAGTACCCTAAATAAGCTATTCAGCCTCTGAAAACGCGATTTAAGCAATAAAAACTGAAATGCTCATATCTCGAGAACAAAACAAGCTAGACAGCTGATTCCACAGTATGTTTTACAGGTTTACATCTTCTAATACCACAGCAAAAATGAACCTCCTAGGATGTTTAGTTTTTCCACAATGTCAATTTTAAATTGAAAAAAATGACATATAAATCTCAAAAATGTTAACTTGAAACTTGTGTTATCACTTCTAAAATGGCTTTTCTTTGTTAGTTCTGACCTGAGAAGTGGTCAGACAAGCAAGATTTAAAGTTTGAGTGAGTTTTGTGAAGTTTGAGTGAATTTTGTGAAAGTACCCTAAATAAGCTATTCAGCCTCTGAAAACGCGATTTAAGCAATAAAAACTGAAATGCTCATATCTCGAGAACAAAACAAGCTAGACAGCTGATTCCACAGTATGTTTTACAGGTTTACATCTTCTAATACCACAGCAAAAATGAACCTCCTAGGATGTTTAGTTTTTCCACAATGTCAATTTTAAATTGAAAAAAATGACATATAAATCTCAAAAATGTTAACTTGAAACTTGTGTTATCACTTCTAAAATGGCTTTTCTTTGTTAGTTCTGACCTGAGAAGTGGTCAGACAAGCAAGATTTAAAGTTTGAGTGAGTTTTGTGAAGTTTGAGTGAATTTTGTGAAAGTACCCTAAATAAGCTATTCAGCCTCTGAAAACGCGATTTAAGCAATAAAAACTGAAATGCTCATATCTCGAGAACAAAACAAGCTAGACAGCTGATTCCACAGTATGTTTTACAGGTTTACATCTTCTAATACCACAGCAAAAATGAACCTCCTAGGATGTTTAGTTTTTCCACAATGTCAATTTTAAATTGAAAAAAATGACATATAAATCTCAAAAATGTTAACTTGAAACTTGTGTTATCACTTCTAAAATGGCTTTTCTTTGTTAGTTCTGACCTGAGAAGTGGTCAGACAAGCAAGAT